>JABUQX010033979.1:0-17500 GCA_015478945.1 Trachelipus rathkii | reverse complement strand
TCCCAACAGTGTTGTAATGGCTACTTTTAATATTCTGGTTCAAGTGCGCCATTTCAGAACGTTTTGTTTCTTCTCCATTTTTTTGGAATCTGGAAATGGAGTCGATGGAAACGTTTGACACAAAAAAAGGAAACGAATTCGATCAATTTCAAAAGAGGAAGAGGAATGGAATACCAAAAAATCAATCTTATTCATTCTCTACTTATCTTTTATTAGTCTAGTAACGTATCTATTTGCATTTAAACGATTCTACAATTATATGCAGCAGCAGCAGCAGCCAGCCTTGCAGCATGCTAGCCAGCGCAGCAGCTATGCTTAGTAGCCAGCGGCATATGGCAACAACAACCAGCAGCCAACCCTTAACGCACTGCCAGCTCTGCTGTATTCAACCAGCATAGCGCACTTATATACCTTATATATATAATGACGCCAGCCCATGTAGCCAGCAACCAGCCAGCCTTCGCCAGCAGCCGACCCAGCTGCTGTAGTAACCAACGCCAGCAGCGCCCAGCAACGCCAGTAATACTTATGTAGCCAGCAACATAGCCCAGCCATGCAGCATATGTATATATATATGTACCAGCTGCCCGTAGCGCCTTCTTCTGTA
Source organism: Trachelipus rathkii (assembly GCA_015478945.1). Lineage (NCBI taxonomy): Eukaryota > Metazoa > Arthropoda > Malacostraca > Isopoda > Trachelipodidae > Trachelipus > Trachelipus rathkii. Next base: position 16,893 of record JABUQX010033979.1, on the reverse strand, counting down.
CAGCTGCGCTTCCCGCGCCAGCAGCCAGCACTGTAACCTTGGCGCTGTATATGCGCTGCTGTTTGCTAGCTCCCATGTTTGCCAGCGTACGCCAACAGCAACGCCAACCTTGTATGCAGCTAACAGCAACGCTGTAATAGCCATGCTGCGCTTGCAATATGCGTAAGCCAGCCAGCGCCAGCAGCGCCAACCTTGCTCCCGCCAGCCTGCCCGCCCATAGCCGCTGCTGCTTGTATGCCGCTGCGCTGCTGCTGTATATATGCAGCTTTCTTTATATGTATTTTCATATATTATATTATATTCTTATATATTTTATTCTTATATATATATTTATATATAACTATATATATATATCTATGTTATTATATTTATAAATATATACTTTTAATGTATATATAAATAATAATAGCAGTTTAGGAAGAATTACCAGAGTCAGACATTTATTGGATGGAGTTAGGATCAAAGTAGACTATAAGATTAAGTCAAACAATATAAGAGGAGAATATACAATTGTATATATATCATATATATATACTCTTATATATATATATTGAGTTCTCGTACAGGACCCACCACGGCCCACAGGATAGCGGCCACACTGGGATGAATAATCAACTTCATTGGTGGGTCCTGGCTGATACTTATTTTAAATATTGTAAAAGAAAATTTAGATGGTTGAAATAAATACTCAATCACAAAATAAACAAAAACTTAAACAAGAAGTGTACATGTAAATATAGTCCTAATGTTACATAACAAAAATTAAATGTTGTTAAAGAATGTTTAGTTCCAAGATTTGAAGATAGGTTACCAAAGTGATAGGATTCAAACAAGAGGGGATAACATTTCAGAAGGTGTTATGAACCACGGAGTAAGAAAACATCGGCGTCAAATGGGGTCCTGTTGTAGTTCCAGTTGCCGGGCCAATTGACAGCTAAATTTGCAAATGGTAAGGGAATCCCGTGACATGTAATGTCTGTGAGTGATGTTGGTGTGGACAACGCGGAGGCATGAAAGTATCACGTAGTGCAAACGCTTCCGTTGGTGAGAAGAAGAGAGCTCACCAATGTTCGGCTTTACACTTCTAAGTTTCGCCCTTCGCTGATCACTCGCTCAGCATTTCTGCCAGATAAGACCGGAAGCCTTGTCCGGAATCAAGAAAATAATCAGAAGTTCGATGGGAGCCGACCTGGTCAAATGATGTCCGGAAGGTACCTAGAACAGCTCCGGGAAGACGACAACAACAAATACATACCCCAGATCTGAACGCGCAAATATAATGGAGAGAGACACTGGGCCAGCCAGCCAGCCAGCAGCGCCAGCCTTCAGCCAGCGTAGCCAGCCAGCGCTTAGCAATAGCCAGCCAGCCGCGCTGCCGTCGCTGCAGCGCGATGCCGGCTGCTGTAGCCAGCCAGCAACCAGCAGCCTTGCCAGCCAACAGCTGCATGTAGTAGCGCTAACCAGCCAGCAGCGCGCGCCAGCAGCCAGCAGCAGTAGCGCGCGCTGCTGCTGCTGCTGGCACCCAGCTGCTGCGCTTGCTGCCATGCTGCCAGCAACAGCCAGCCTTATGCCAGCAGCAACCTTAACCTTGGTGGTGATGATTGATTGATTCTCCATTGGCGTGATTCACCAGTTGGTGTCATCGATTCCTGCTCATGAATGACTATATGCTGAGCAGATGTTATGTCCGATCTAACCTTTGTCTATAAGCATGTGTTGAAATGTTGAAGTTGTCCGAAAATGTTTTGAAGAAGGAAAACGAAAACTAATGGAAATCTAGGATCAGTCAGAAGTAAATTGTTTGAATGTTTCCTTCAATGTTAATGATGCTGATGAAACAGGAGAACCAAAGAAAGAAATTAAAGAAGGAGGCAGAAGAAGAAGAGGTTGAAGAAACTTCTGCTAATCCAGTTTGTTAATTTAAATTCTTTGATGATCATTTAGGGAGAGGATGAGATTTATAAGAAGAAGAATAAATGGAAATCAAAGACTAATGAAGAAGTCTGAAATTTTTTATTACTATTTTCTGTCCCCTCCTTTGCATATGGCCAGCCCGAATAGTAACTCGTGCCAGAAAAGTATATGCCATATGCCAACAACCTTATGCTGCTGCTGCCCACTCTTATGCTGCTCTTAGCAACCTTAGCCATATATGCTGCTGCTGCTGCACTCCTTTATATATGGACATTTATAAAAGGTTGACTCCGTTAAAATGGGATTGGATTAATTTTAGGTTAAGTTTAGTTAGGTTAGGTTAGGATAGGTTAGGTTGGGGTTAGGTTAGGTTAGGTGTTAAGGTTGGGTTATAGAATTTAATGTATTTACCTAAAATTATTAAAATAACGATACATTAATTATTGATTTTCTTTCCTGGAGTCAACCATATAAATAGCCATATATATAGCCATATAATAACATAACCTTAGTAACTCCAACATATAACTATGTATATATGAAGTAACAACTAACAGCAGCATATATATATATATATATATAACCTTTGTACTGCAGTAGGTCATATTCATTAACTTGATAAAGGAGGAGCAAATAATCAACGGATATGCTGCTGCTGCTGCTGCTCTCTTATATATTTCCGATTTGGAGTATTTTTAAAGTAAAAGTTTGGAAATGATGATAGAGCTTATTAAAAACTGATTCAAGACATTTTGAAGTTTATACGATTAAAATGGAATTAAATGTTTAATTTTTTATTTTGATTTTCATCTCAGAAATGGAAAAAAAGAAAGAGAGAACTTCCTTACTCGGGATTAGTGAAGAAAGGGCTTTGAAGCCTTATTGGATTAGTTAAATTAACTAAATCATAAATTAATGAGGACAATGCAAACTATTCTTTAGTTGAAAGGAAACACACACACACACACACACACACACACACACACACACACACACACACACACATATATATATATATATATATACACACGCTGCTGCTGTATACTGCACCTGCTGCTCTGCACCTTGCTTATATATATATACCTTATATATATATGCTGCTGCTCTTGCGCCCACTGCTGTTTTGCTGTATAGCTGCCTTATGCAGCTGCCGCCTATGCCTTGCGCTGCAGCCCAGCAGCGCACTGCGCTGCTGCGCCAGCACCCGCTGCTGCTGCTGCTGTATGCCCGCCTTATGCCATATGTAACCAGCCAGCACCTGCCTTAGCTGCTCTGCATAACGTAATGGCGGCACCGGCCATGTTTGTAAAGGGTACAATGTTTACGTTCCGTACTTATGCTAAGTTTGCGCGAGCAAATTTTTAGCATAAGTCGAAATAATAATATATAACCCGTCCGTTTGAGATACTCTTTAGTCCGTCAGTAAGATACAGAGTCAGATAAAATTAACAATAAAAAACAAGAAGAAATAAATTCACTCAAGATACTTTCTCTAGAAATACTCCCGGCAAGAGAGATAAATTTGAAGGAAAGGGCTGCGTTGTTACTTTATACTTTTAATTGCATATTTTACTTATGTTGAATAAAAATCATTTCAAAAAAATATGGATTACTAAATAACCATCCTTTTATATAAAAGGTGCTTATTTCTTAAAATAAGCCAACATCTTAGCAAGACATACCCATATAATTGGTGAACCCGGGGTAGAACACCCAGAACTTCAATCAACGCCCTCTAAAAACACAAAATGAAGAAAAAGAAAACTAAAATAATAATAAAATTTCCAATCAGAACACTGAGAGAAAATGACTCAAGCAAACGAACGCATTATCGATACTGGACTTCAATTTTCATTTCTAATTTTGGATTATGGTCTTCACCTTTTCTCAATTATAACAGTTCGAGGATTCATCATCAGACATTAGCAAACTTGCTTTTCGGCATGGATTTCTTTCATCATTCAAGTTTGTAAAAGAAGAAACTCATTTTGGATTCAATACAAGTTAGAGTGGTTTCTTAATCATGATGGATGTTTTTAAACTAAAATTATGTATGTGAAGAAATTTTCAAATTAAGGACTAAATTTCAAGCAATTTCGTCCTCCCCATGTGTAACTTCCTTTACGGTATGGTTCTTTCATCATTTTAAGTTTGGATTATGGGCAGAAATTCATTTTTGGACTCCACGAACTCTCCTTTTCGAATTCTAAATATTTCTGTGACCGCTCCCTTATGTATGAAGAAATTTTCAAATAAATGACCGATGCTTCAAGCAGCTTCGTCTCTACATATGTTAAGCAATGTTTCTCTCGTAACTACAGCTTTGAAAACTATTTACGTGCACATTGATCAAATCATGGAAACGCCTACTGGACCTTTCCTTGCATTCAACGGTTCGTCGATGTGGCCTGTTTCAGATGTAATGAAAATTCAACAGTTGTGTACCGCTGATGTCTCTATTAGCATTATTTTTATGCATTTAAATGTTTGTATATTTTTATATCTAACGGATATAACCAAATAACTCTGTTTTTTAATACTTTTTATTACTACAATATATATATAACATTATTGTATTTTTATGTTACATATTCAAATATTTGTATATATGTTTAGATCTTCAGATGTAACCAGTTATGCTCGTATTTAAATGTATACTATTTTGCCTTCAAATGTTTGTATGTCTACTTATGTCTTCGGACATAATTAGATATGTTGCATTTGAAAGTACTTTAATTTTATGTATTTTAGTTATTATTTTTACCCCATTGAAATGTTTTAAATGTTTGTGTGCATTGTTAAATGCCCACAAATATGTTTATTTGAATGAAGGGTTTTTTTATATCTTATAATTATTATAACATACACATTTTCTCACTCCGTGTTTAGAGGGGCAGGGAGTAATGTAGCACTCCATTTATAACTGTAAAAATTTTAATTTATGTTCGTCCTTATGCTTATGCTTAAGATTTGCGCGAGCAAAAATTTTAGCATAAGTCCGCGAAAGAATACAATGTATATAAACCCGTCCTGTTTAGATACTCTTCAGTCAGTCAGATACAGAGTCAGATTAAATTAACAATAAGAATCAGAAGAAATAAATTCACTCAAGATACTCTCTCCAGAAATCCTCCGGCAAGAGAGATAAATTTCAAAGAAAGGGCTGCGACTTGAAAATCGGTCTGAATTTTCGCGCTAAAACGAAAGGGAGTCAAGAGGCAAGGGAGAAAAAGCGCTGGAGAAAAGGCTGTGACTACCAATTCACTTGAGTATCTCAACAGAAGGGACTTTTGTTACTTTTTATACTTTTAATTGCATATTTTACTTATGTTGAGGAATAAAAACATCATTTCAAATATGGATTTCTAAATAACCATCCTTTTATATAGGGTGCTTTGCTTTCTTAAAAAATAAGCCAACATCTTAACTTAGAGACCTGCCTATATATAACTTATATATATATATGCATATAACTATAGCCAACATATGCTGCTGTAGCTTGCTACTATATGCTGCTCTTGCTGCTGCTTAGCAACCAGCATAGTAATATATATGCATATCATATATATATAAACCTTTGAAAGTCAATCATTAAAAGATTTTTGAATTGGATTTAAATGTACAGAACAACATATGTATAATGGTTGAAGGAAGGGGGGTTGAAATCTGAGTAATAAATGTATAATTAACTAAAAGTTTATTTTTACGATGCTTTAGGAATTAAAAATAAATGTGTCTAGGTTAATATTAATTTTAATATTCATTTCTTATAATTTAATCAACACATTGTTGCTTATAGTTCTACGAACCCTAATTTCCATGGACACCTTCGAACAAAGAACAAAAATTAAAACTTAATAAATGAAACGATATTATGAAATATATATTTTAAACATGCAAAGTAAACAAAAGAAAGGATTAAGGAATTAAACCTATTATTTGTGGACAACGCGATAGCATTATGTTTGGTGCTTAAATCTTTTAGCTAATTGTAGTAATTTAGGAAAGTATACAACTTTGATGATGATAATTATGTTGATAAAGATACTACTACTACTACTACTACTACTACTAATAATAATAATAATAATAATAATAATAATAATAATAATGATAATGATAATAATGAAAATAATAATGATAATGATAATAATAATAATGATAATAATAATAATAATGAAAATAATAATAATACTGATAATAATAATAATAATAATAATAATCATAATAATAATAATAATCATAATAATAATAATAATAATAATAATAATAATAATAATAATAATAATAATAATAATAATAATAATAATAATAATAATAATAATAATAATGATAATAATAGTAATAATGATAATAATAGTAATAATGATAATAATAGTAATAATGATAATAATAATAATAATGATAATAATAATGATAATGACAAAAATTTTTTCTGAAATATAATGATAATGATAATAATAATGATAATAATAATAATAATAATAATAATAATAATAATAGTAATAATAATAATAATGATAATAATAATAATAATAATAATAATAATAATAATAATAATAATAATAATAATAATAATAATAATAATAATAATAATAATAATAATAATAATAATAATAATAATAATAATAATAATAATAATAATAATAAGCTAGACCACCTATCATATGTAGCATTATATGTAAATGTTTCATTATGAAATCATGCCTAACATAACTGTTAAGGTAAGAAACTTGAAGTTACCTATGTATTTCAAGACCAAACCTATTTATCCCTACTTGACCCAAGATGTTACCTTTTCATGTTTTCTTTTACAAATCAATTTACAAATCAAATAAGAGTAAAAATACAAATACAAAAAAATAAAAATATTAAAAGCGTCAAGATGTTTGTTCTGTTATTTTACATCAGCAAAATTCCTTTGTTGTCTTAACTTAAGTAATCTTGAATAATTAATCTAAGATTAAAAAAAACAGTTGAGTCAGGGTCTGCTGGATGATGTACTTTGGACAAAAATGTATCATGCATTCGTTTGTTTAGTGTTTGTTTGAAATCTCGATAGTTGTTTGTGTCTCTGTCTTGGGCTCTTATGTATGTACCTGTAGTTCAGTGTGCCATTTCTTTTGCTTAGAAAAACAAATGGCATAATACAAAGACATTATACTAGCCATACAGATTATCTTTGCTTCATATATGATGAGGTAAATTTTGAAAGATCAGAAACGTTGCTTTACTTCACTCATTTAAAAATGTGCTGAGATTTACTTTGTATGTAAAGACGGTGAACAAGATGTACTGGAACTCTCAAATTTAATGTATCGCTTTTATCAGTTTCCTAATAGCTTGCTCATAGACTTGCGATATTTGAAGATCAATCCTAAAAAATGGTTACATTTGCCTTGTAAACATTTCAGACATCGGTTCTAAATCAAAGTTTACTCTGACATATCCTAATTAACTATCCATCTTGAGTCAATAAGCCTCAGTGTAAAATATGCTGTCCTAAATCATCCAGAAAATGCCATACAAAACAAATGAGGGCGAGCAAAGCACCGTGATGATTATATAAGTCTTAATTAAACTATTGCAATTTTCTGTTTGCTTTCTGAAACACATTTATTCATTCAAGGGGATCTCAATGACCTTGTCCGAGATTTAAACCAATCAAACAGGAAACAGAACTTTTAGACTCCAGTTTGAAATGCCTGAATGTCCTTCATAAAAAACAAATGAAATTAAAATTGCTTTATGGGCTTTTAGAGACAGGCATAGTGACTTTAAGATCTTTTCCTCTGAATATGTATTTGAACATTGAAATAATAATTTTCCTGTTATGGAAGCGTTTGGTTACTATGGTAAATCAAGATGAAGGCAGTGTTCTACCAGAATGGAAAAAAAATTCCATAACACTAGCTACTATAACGCCAATTTGAAAGAAATATACAAGATCATAAAACTTCTGGAAAAAAAATCGTGTGTGAATTTATAATAAAATAAAAAAAAAATCGGATTAAATTACAAAAAGGCACAATAAGCATAAAATTATTTTTAAGTGTGAGATGGTCTTGTGGCAGTAGTTTTAGGTTAACCCTATTCTTTTATTAGCAACTTATGACAGTTGCATCATTTTGCTTCTGATCCCCACCCTTCATTATTATTATTATTATTTTTATTATTATTTTTATTATTATTATTATTAGCCTACGGCTCGCACACCAGCCACCCATTATTATTATTATTATTATTATTATTATTATTATTATTATTATTATTATTATTATTATTACTATTATTATTATTATTATGGTCCATCCTTTAATTGAAATTCTTATCCGTCTTTTTTTATTTTTTTGAAAAAAAAATAAATTCTCTTAAAAGGAAAATGAAAAATGAAAATTTCTTTTGAAATTTTTATCGAATTTTTGGACATTCTCTTAAAAGATCTTGAAATTTTTTTCATCATTTCCAAAGTAAATATTTTTCAAAAATTCAAAAGAGATTTGCGTTTTATTTCTCAGAAGCAAATTTATATCACAAACTATTTCAAAAATGTTCAGTTTTTCATGGTTAAAAAAATATTAAAAAGAGAGATATTGATATTTGGCATTTAGTTTTTAATTAAATATAATATCTATTTATATATATATATATATTTGCTGTACTATGCATAACTGCTGCTGCTGCTATATATATATATATATAGCAGCAACCCAACTAGCAACCTTATGCTGCTGCTGCTTACTTAACACCATAACTATATATATATGCCTAACTTATATATGCTCTTATATATATATATACCATGCTGCTCTTAACAACCAATATTATATATAGCCATGGACAATTTGTCTGCTCTGCTGCCATCGAATTTTTTTATAACAATATAGCCAACTTAACCTTAGCAGCATAGCCAACAGCAACAGCAGCCCAGCTATGTACCTTGCATACTCTTATATGTATAGCCCAGCCAATAGCAACAATATGCTCTTGCCCATATATAAAAGAAAGAAGACATAAAACTAGGAAACATTTGCATGGATAATTAAAGAATTGATTAATATTTAAGGTATTTACGTAAACAATGAGAATATCAAAAATACAATATGTAATGATGGAAAATTCATAATATAGAGCAGTTGCAAAGTGATATTATTAAAGTAATTTCACTTGGGTTCAACGCAAATTTATCAACTAATGTTTGAATAAAATAATCATAATTGTCAAACACAATTTTCTGCACATATCATAGCCAGTCCGTTTAACCTGTCGATATTTCCATAGTACTTCACCAGCCAAGTCTTAATCAGCAGAGTACTGAAGAGCAATTTACTACTGTACTGGTGGTGCATGGCTGGGCCAGTAGTATCATCAAAGCCTTTCGTCGACGGAAAAGAAAGGTTCAGTCTCCCTTTGAGACTTGGGAGACAAGATCAACTTTTAGTTCTTCACTACTCAGTTTCTTGTCCTTCCAAATTTTGTACCAAAGTCTAAGCTCTTCTTCTATGCCTTCTAAGTGGTAAACTATAAGTAATCTTTTCCCTTTAACTCATCGATTGTTATGAGTAGCATATGGAAAGGGTGTAGATATGTCATTACGCCAAACGGGTGTATTTTCCATTGGCTCATGAAATTCAGAAAAGGTTTATAGAATCTAGATACGAGGTTATTAAGGATTCTCAGAACTTTCCGTGGAATTTGTTGCTACGGATGGTTGCTGGTGCTACCGTTTACCAAGAAAAATCCGTGGTATATTCAGATCAAGTCCCAGTTGCTCGGCGATTTGATTAGCACTTAATAACACTTCATCGATGATTTTTTTTCTTCACTTTTCCGATGGCTCCTAACCATTTCCACAATATGTTGAATACAATAAAGAGGGAGATACCACTTCAGATCATAGATCATCCTGAGGTAAGTTATCACCAATTTAACCAGCTATGATGAATGACGACTTACATGCCGCTGAATACAACTGAAAAGCGCTTTCTCTCGTTGAGGTATTTCCTTCAATGGAAAGGATTTCTAATGCTTGCATCATTCGTACAAAGTGATCCTTAAACACTCTGATGCACTTGTGTTGCTCAGACAATCTGGTCTGGCTCAGTCTTGGGATGTTTGGCATTAATATTTTCTACTCAAAACATTTCGCGAAGAAAAAACATAATAATGTCGTCCATTATAGTTCCCTAGTATTGCGGATTTCTGGTATTGTGTTCAAATCGTTTACAACTAGATTTAGTTTGTTTTGAAGAGCAATGAAAGAACAATGCTTTTTATACACTTTCCCAAAACTGCTCGCCGAACACCTTCTTTACGCCAGACATCTTAGAACAGCCATCAAACCCAAACCCACGCATTTCTCGGGGATCCAGTTCTTCAGTCGTGAATGACAATATCGTCAATGGCTTTCGCAATGGTTTTTTGCATCAAGCGCTTCCAGTTCTACAAAGCCAATAAATTCCTCTTGGTTCATCGGACTTTTGGTCGAAATGGCGCAACCCTATGGATAATTGTAATTGTTCCCTTTCAGAAATATCAGCGGCTTCATCTGCTAGTAAGCTATACACTCACACTTCCTTTACCTTAGTAACGATGCTTTCCTTTGAAGTAGTACCACATGGAGAAATGATCTCATTCTAAATCTGAACTAATTGGTATGTGGCATTTTCTTCCCTTTTCAAAATATGGTTTTCAATGACTGATCTCCGGCATCTGTTCTTAAGCGGCAGAACAAATCTTGCAACTCCCTCATCATGATGCTTGCCCCGAAGCGGTAAATCGCGTACCAGAAAATGTCACACATGGAAGTATTGAGGATAATATTTTTTCTAATATGATTATGCTTTTAGAATGCTGATTAATTTGGATGTCTACCGGCATTGTAGGAACAATCTTGCAGCTTCAACAACAGTTTTTATGCCACTCTGTGTTTTGTACATGTTCGCCCACAAACCACAGGTATCTGAAAAATATGGATAAGCTTATTATTAAAAGGCCTAGGACCTCTAACCGAATTTGGGTGAAATAAATACAAACTTGAGAAAAATGCTCCCTTTGGGTGCCATGGGTATGTCAGCCAAGGTGAATATGTCTCCAACCATTCATAATTGAATTTCTTCTTCCTCCTCAAATTGGGTAGCATCTTCCAAGAATTATAGATTAACTTGGGTGGAATCTAACACTTTTCAGTAACTTTGTTTCTTTTTTTCTCAGTCAATCATAGATGGTGTCAACAGTATCACCAATGTCATTTTCGTGACTGTCATCTACTGAAACGCCAGCCGTAATCTGGACCCATATCTTGACTCGTCGAGGTGCTGGGCCTGGGTGTGTGTTACTTCATCATGCGAAATATGCGAAGTAGGGTGGATTGCCTCTTGTGTGGTCTTAGTTGACTTATTGGTATCTTCTTCGTTTTCACCACTAGCATTTCCATTTTTATATATTTCCTTTCCAAATTTACTGAAAAACAATATATATACATATATATATATCGCCTTAACATATATATATATACAGCCCATTAGCATCCTCAACAACAGCAGCAGCAGCTTCTTTGCTGCTGCTCAGCTGCTCCAGCGCTAGCAACCAGCAGCAACCAGCAGCCAGCCAGCCTTGCTCCCGCTGCTGCTCCTTTGCTGCTTTGCCTTGCTTATGGTTCTACTACTGTGAAGTGCCAACACATATGATCATGGGCTAATAATTTGCATTCAGACCAGTCAGCTTAGAAAGAATTGAAAGTATAGCAAACTATGTTGAAAACCACTAATTTCTGTTGTTTAATAATGAAAAATAGTTTAAAAATGAAACTAACCTCAAATGGACGAGTAAATCATGCGTTACAAAATTCCTACTTTTCAGGGTAAATACAAAATTTTATTATAATATTTAAGGTAAAACATACGTACCAAGGAATCTTCTAATATCCATGATCTGATGAAATTGAATTATAACTTTACACTGAATTATAGAGTGGTGATAATTTCAATGCTACTCTGAACTAACACTTAATAAAGATTTGAGAATCCATTTGAGCACAAAATCTAGAATTTATATATACATATCTACATTAAAAAAAGACATTAGATAGAATAACAACACAGTTCTTATCTACAAATTAAAAGAGCATATAAAATAAGGAGAGAGAAGACCTCGTATCGTCAGAAATGTGAAAAGCGGCGATTTGCAGCTTAGCCTTCTCCGCATACTTTCGTGCGCTTAACCAGCAGCAGCAACCTTAACTTAGCAACATAACGCGCCTTAACTGCTCTGCACGCATAGTAACAACGCCTTATATATACTGCTTATATGCTGCTGCTGCTGCTGTAACTGCTGGTGTAGATAAACGAGTCACGTACTTAACAGCCACCGGAACTGGCGTGGACGTTGGATCAAAAAAATTCTCCAGGTCTACAAATAATAAGGTTACCATTCGTCCCGATTTAGCCGGGACAGTCCTTTTTTGAAACCCTTGTCCCGATTTAGAAGAGGAGAGTCCAGATTTCGTCCCGATTTTATGATACAAACCCAATTTTAACATGCTTTCGTATATTTTTAATATTTTTTTAATATATACCTTAACCCAATATATATATGCTGCTGCTGCTGCTCTGCTAACCTGCTCTTTGCTGCTTAACCTTATACCACTGCATATATATATACATACTCCTGCACTGCCTGCCTTGCCTGCTATGATGTGTAGCTGGCCAGGTGTCCCGATTTTTTTCGTTCAGAAAAATATGGTAACTTTTACTCTATGGAGTGGGAGCAGCTACGGGGAGGCTGCTTTACGGGCATTGCCAGCCAACCAGTATGTATGTAGCAGCCAGCCAGCCAGCCAGCCAGCAGCCAGCCCAGCAGCAACAGCCTTAGCAGCCCAGCCAGCAACCAGCCTTCTTGCATGCTGCTGCCTCGCCAGCATGAAGTAGCCAGCCTTGTAGCCATGTAGCCCAGCCCAGCAGCCAGCAGCCTGTATCAGCATATATGTAGCAGCAGCAGCAGCAGCAGCAGCAGCCAGCCACTCGCTGCCCTTGCTGGCGCAACCCAGCAGCAGCAGCCCAGCAGCCCAGCTGGCCGCCAGCAGCCAGCCAGCCAGCAGCATAGCCATGCTGTAGCCAGCAACACTTGCCACAGCAGCCAGCCACGCTTGCTGCCGGTCGAGTGCGGCGCAGCGGCTGCTGCTGCTCCTGCCCAGCCTGCAGCAGCGCATGATTTGGAAGCCAACCTTGGCATAGCCAGCCAGCAGCAGCATATGTAGCCAGCAGCAGCCAGCCCAGTACCAGCCTTGCCAGCAGCCTTAGCCCAGCCAGCTGTCGCTGCTGCTGCTGCTGCAGCGGAGCCAGCCAGCCAGCCAGTAATAATGCCCATATATGTAGTAACCAGTAGCCATAACCAACCAGCAATATACATATATGCTCTAACCAGCTCTTCTTTGCTGTATATAGCAGCAACCAGCCAGCCAGCAGCAGCCTTAGGCGTATGCCAGTATGCAGCAGCAGCCAGCAGCTGGCGCAACAACAACCAGCAACGTAACTGCGTATAGCTAACGCCAGCGCGTATAGCAATATGGCTATAATATGCTGCTGCTGCCAGCCAGCCGAAAGGGTACCAGCAGCAGCAACGCCAGCGGTGTACCAGTGCGGTAGAGGCATAAGAGCAGCTTTTTCTATGGTGCTGCTTGCTGCTGCTTGCATATGCCAACCTTAATAGCCTTGTATATGAAATAACGCACCAACAACAGCCGCTCAGCACCAACAACCAGCCACAGCAACATATGCATAACAACAACAGCACCATGCTGCGCTGCTGCAACCAGCCAGCCAGCCATATATTTCTTTTGTGGCTCCCCTCCCGTAAGAAACAAATCATACTGTGTTGGACCTCCTCTCATGTAGGGGTAGCTGGCAATAGAGAAGCCATTATGGCTGCCTCTTTTTCGGAGCTGTTCCAGGTCCTGGATGCCCTTCGACAAGGCCACCTCCCATAAACGATTGACCATCCTTGCTCCTAAGATAGGGAAGCGCCCGATCTTATTGGCAAGAGTTGCTGTGGATTTGGTAATCAGCAGCGGGGGGGGAATCCGCGCTAAAGCATATATAGACGAGCATTGGTGAGGTGGTCTTCTCTCACCGATGAAGTCTTACGGAATACCGGATGCCTCCGTATTGGCCCATCAAAATCACTCACAGCCATTGCATGTCACGGGACCTTCCTCCCATCTGCAAATTTTGCTGTCGCCATACCTAGCAGTCTGTTTGCCATACCCTCATTGATTGTCCCCAACTGGACTAATTCGCTTTCGTGATTTTCCTACTTTATGGTAAATAACACCTTCAAAATGTTACATCCCATATCTTATCTAAATCTTCCCCACATTAGCAGTAACTATTTTCTCGTATCTTATATATAACAACTATATATATATATATATATACTCTCTATATATATATATACTATACTACTAATTAAAGAACTGTTAAGTCTATATATACTCTTAGATATGCAGTAAATAGTGATGATGATGATAGTATAGTGATGTGTGTGTGTTTAGAGAATAAAAAATAATTTTAAAAATAATAAATAAATTCGTAAAAAATAAACGCAAATATTTACGATGTCAAATATAACTGATGCTATAATGCAGCTTTAATTATGTTTAATTACTTAGTGGTAAAACACTGAACTAGCATGCAAGTGGTCCCGAGTTCAATACTACCTCATGAGAAAGTCGGGCATTAGTCAAACGTCACACATAGGTGGGCGGAGCAAAAATTACAACGTCATCAATTAAATTAATTAAAATGTAGTTTATTAATTAATGTCATAAATTAACTAAACCGTTAAATAAATAAAGATCGTGAAATTTTTTTTTTTTTTTGGAAGTTTTTAAACTTGTGCAAGATGCGCAACCTTGTTGCAAGTTTGCAAAAAAAACTTGCTGCAAGTCTGACAGGTGTAAACTATCATGTTTGATACATAATATAAATCACACTTGCGGAAATCCTTGGCTATTTGAAAGCTTATAGCAAGCACACGAGTTTGACGTTACAAACTTGTTTCTTATTTAGAAACAAATTAAAAATGCTCTCTATATATATATAATAATATGTAGTAATATGAATAGGCCTATATGACAACATCAACAGCCAGCCACATGTAACTATGTAACCTTTACCTTATATATACTGCTTAACCAATAACTAACCTTATATATATATGCATAACTTTTTTTTGATTAGGGTCTTTGCTAACTCTTTCTATATATACTCTATATATATAACATAATAATAATAATAAATAATAATAATAACAATAATAATAATAATAATAATAATAATAATAATAATAATAATAATAATAATAATAATAATAATAATAATAATAATAATAATAATAATAATAATAATAATAATAACTAAATAATAATAATAACTAATAAATAATAATAATAATAATAATAATAATAGCTTTTTAATAATAAAGAAACATATTATATATAACAATATATATGTTATATCTTTGCTATATATATACTTCACTGATGTTCCGTTGTATATATAACCATATATACTTATATATATGCTCATATATAACTTATATATATATATATGTTATGTCCCAAAAGTAAGTGTACTGATGTCGTATTTAATTATGTATTGGACTTACCTGAAATTAAAAGTTATCTCCTTCGAAATATGACCCTTGGGAGGTTACACATCGGTTCCAGCGTTTCTTCCACTGTTCATAGCAGTACCGGAAGGCATTTTCCTGAAGTGTATTTAGTTCACGTGTTATAATTTCTTTTATGTTTTCCATCGTCCCAAAATGATGACCCTGCAACTTCATTTTCACATTTTTAGCTTAAGGAAGAGGTAGAAATCGCACGGAGCTAAATCTGGGCTGTATGGAGGATGTGGAAGTACTTGAATGTTTTTCTTCGCCTAAAATTCTATAATTGAGAGAGCAGTGTGAGATGGTGCGATATCGTGGTGCAGCACCCAATCGTCTGCAATGACTGTTCTGATTCGCTGAACGCGTTTTCAAATTCGTTTCAAGACATCTTTGGAAAAGACGTGATTAACTGTCTGTCGTGAAGGTACAAATTCCTGTGTACAATACCACGGTTGTCGAAAGAAAACAATAATCATTGTTTTCACCTGAACTTGCTCATACGTGCTTTCTTCGGATGAGGAGAATTTTTTGTGTGCCATTCCGCACTTTGCCGTTTGGTTTCAGGATCGTACTCAAAAACCAATGATTCATCGCCTGTTATAACTTTAATCAAAAAATTGTTCTCCATTTCGAGTCTTTCAAGTAAATCTTGACAAATTTTGACCCTGTCCGCTTTCTGCTCCACAGACAAGTCTTTCGGGACTAGTTTTGCACAAATTTTTCGCATATATAAAAATTCTATGAACGGTATTTTTATCCAAACCAGTTTCTTCTGCAATCACTCTGACACTAAACCGGCGATCTCTTTCCATCACAGCTCTAACAACTTCCACATTTTCATCGTTTGTTGACGAGATTGGTCTTCCACAACGAGGGTCGTCTTCAACATTTTCTCGGCCCTCTTTGAAAACTTTGTGTGCCACTTAAAAACCATAGTTCTCAATAGAGTGGCATAACCATAAGATTCGTTTACAGAAGCAAATGTCTCAGTGGAAGACTTGTTATGTTTCACACAGAATCTGATAGCGTACCGCTGTTCAATATTTACCTGCATCGCAAAAAACGCAACGAGGATAGAAAACACGCCTATACACGGAAAGTTGCAGTGCGAAGTTAGAACACACGCCCATACATAAACAGATGTAGTGCAGGACTGACTTTATAAATCTGGTTAAAACTGGTAAGGATATGTAGCATAGGTAACTAGCTACCCACTCGTATACGTCACGGAGGAGCTGCATTACTCAGTCGTTCATGGGATATTCAGTAAACTACTTTTGGGAAAGAGGAGTATATACTTTCCGTCGC
>JABUQX010033978.1:55000-95708 GCA_015478945.1 Trachelipus rathkii | reverse complement strand
CAAAGAGAGAGAATAATCACAGGTTTGAATGAAAGAAAATGTGATTGCAATTAATATATATATATATATATATATATATATATATAATATAATATTATATATTATATATAAGTATATATATATATTATATATATATATTATATAATTATATATATATATATAGACGGTATATACTATATAATTAGTATATTTATTATTATAACGGTATATATAATATATATATATATATATATATATATATATATATATATATATATATATATATATATATATATATATATAATATATATATATATATATATATATTATATATATATATATATACCGAGTCAGTCACAGACTCTGGAAATCTTGCCAATTTTAACAGACTTGGACTATTAAATTGAGTCAAGCCTAACAAAAAAGTAACATGTACCTGAAATATTTTTACAACTTTCTTCTTGCCATTTTTTTATAATAATTATGCACCTGCATACTCTTATAAATTTAATGTGCACTGAACCAATGAGGGTAATGTCCTATGCAACTAATTTGACTGGTGAAATAATCCTATCATACACATACAGATGTATATTATGAAAAGGACTTCATATATAAATTAACTTTCCTAAGAAAATAAAAATGTAAAGATTCAGAAAAGTCTCAAGCAAGAATATTTTATAAATTAACAGTCACAATTATTGTATAATTTGCTGTAATATTTCTTTGATGACCAAAATTAGTAATGCAATCAATAAACATGTTTTAGTATAAGTCTTGTTGAACAACTAATGGCATGCATTTGATTAGAGCTTCCTTGAAAAAGGCAGATCACTGCAAATAAAGGATGTCAAAGTCTACGCCTTGAAAATTCAATTTTTTCTCATATTATGATACATAGTAGACCAATATTAAATCAGGATCTGAGGCTAAACAGATGATGGAAAAACCTTTACATTGATTCCAAGTGTCTTCTGATAAATTGCTAATCTTTACTATTAATATATGGTATTAAATTTAGCATGTGAATACGGTACTTTAAAGTAGCAGGTATACAAAATAGAAGAATTGGTTATTACATCAAGCAGTGTTATTTCCACATATCCTAAAATTCAAATGAAATATAGGAGCATTCCATGTGAATCATCATACAAGTAAAAAAAAAACAATCCCAGAATTACTTCAAATTTAGTGTGTCAATTAGGTCAATTGAATCAAAAGTTATGATGCCTAAAAGTTTTGGGTACTTGATACAGTCCATATATTCTCTCAAAATTGACAAAGTTTCATTTAGTTTTAAAATATTTTAATTTCACAACTGGGTGATTCCATGTCAAGTGGACCATCTCCTTACCATCTCTAAATTTGATGAAATTTTACAGTGATGTTTTCTTCAAGACTTTGGATTAAACTGTGCAAAATTTGAGGTCCATATCTGCTTTTGTTACCATTTTCTAACACCTTAAACCAAAAGTAGTCATTATCACTCGGAAGTCGCATATCACTTTGGAAATTTTGACCTTTATTTGTGAAAATATTTTTGGAACTATGGAGCTGAAAATTCATTCAGTGGAACAATTTTTTTCAGTGAATCAGAATGTGTAACTGTAAAGCATCTATCTATTCCCTATTATGAGCTATAGGAGCGCAAATTTCATGAAAAACTAAGTTTCAACTTTGAGTTGATATTTTTCAGTGGTTGCAAAGTTGCAGTGGTGATATGAAATAATACATAATTGGAAATATTATGCTTGGAGGATGCTTAGTTAAAAAATTATCCCTCTTCACAGATATAGGATTTTTTTTTTTTTTTTTTGTATGTTTGAGAGCCTAAATCTCAACTGGTAAATCTTCTTTGATTTTTTTGTTTTTACTATTTCTGAAAAGAGCAACTCAAAGCTTTCAAATGCACCATAATTCATTTTGGAAAAGTCTTTACCCCAAAAAAATCAATTTAAAAATATTGTTTTTCACCAACATCAAATGATTGCGATTATTAATCAGATGTCTATTACATGCCCTATCTTAGTACAGATTGCAGAACGAGAACGCATTTATTTTATTATAAAAGGCCCTATTGTTTCAAATGTAGTGACAAACTGAAAAGTTCATATAATATATATATATATATATATATATATAATTAATATATATATATATTATATATATATATATATATATATATATATATATATATATATATATATATAAAAGATTCGGAGCTTTAAGACACTGAATTTGGTAAGTAATTATATAAAAGGCCTATAGTAATAAGAAACTTCAATTAAAGTTATTATATATATAATATACCGGTATATATATATACTAATATATATTACTATATATAATTTCCAGTATATATATTATATATATATATAGTATATATATATATATATATATATATATATATATATATATATATATATATATATATATATATATATATATATATATATTTTTTTAAATATATATATATATAATATATATATATATATTTATATAATATATATTATATATATATAGTATATATATATATATATATTATATATATATATATATATATAATATAAGTATATATATATATATATATATTCCAGTTAACAAATTTAAATACATATTAGAAAGTTCTTAAATATTTTCATGTGCTGGTATTACTATAAACTTTTGTGTATTAGTAATTTCGTGTTGTGGCCAATTTTGATTTAGCTTTTAAAGGCAATATAATCAAACTTTGTAGGTAAGACTCTAATCACATGTCTTAATCTATATGTGCTATATAATTTGTGAGAAGAATATTCAATGTAAAATATATTTGCATACATAATTTATGGTATTATAAATGAGAAAATGTTTGAAACTGGAATTTTCATGCTTATGCTGAAACTATTTATAAACATGATTTTAGTTCTGTCTGAAATAATGTAATGTAGTTGTAACCTACCATACATCATTTTACATTACATTAATTATTACCTGCATGTGAATAATGATTTAATCAAATGTTATGATTTCTATTCACACAGATAATGAATGAAGAACTTGGTACCTTGTTGTTTCAGCAAATCAGATGGTTCAGAGTGCTGTAATTCCGCTTTGAATTATGATAAGTATATGAAACCTTTGAAAATTTTATCAACAATATATCAAGAACTATTAAAATGTTGATCGGAAATTCACTTTAATACTGACAATGATCAAATATGCTCACATCATGAAGCAATTTTGCTAACCAAGCTTGAATTAAAGCAGGAGCAATGTTGTAATCCATTTGGGAAATCATCTCACACTAATTACAGGAAAGGATTGCGACCAGTTACTATTGCCACATCAGACAAATTACAGGAGGAACTGACAGGTAGAGCCATCAAGCTAGGTCAAAAGCTTTGTCCTAGTTGACGAAAAAAAAAGTTGGCTAACATGAAGCAGTCAAACTGAACATGAGCTAACATATACTGATGATTTGGACATTATTTAAGCAACCTCTAGAGCAAATATTTCATTGCCAGCACTTGGAGAGTCAACTACTAAATGTTCAAAAATTTAGTGAGAGATTCTAAAGGCTATGTAAAACATAAGATAGAAAAAAAAAGGGCAACAGAAACTATGACAGAAGTAATAAAGGTTGCATCAGGTTTGGAAACTGCTGTTCAACAATCAAGGGAGGAGAAATGCTATGGATGCATGCAAGGATTTGGAAATTCTAATTTCTTGAGATAAAAGCAAAGTTAAAGATATCAAAGTCATGAAAACAAAGTTCAAATTCTCACACCTGCACCAAGCAGCTGGAATATTGAAAAAACAGCTATGGAATTTGAAGAATTGTAAAAAGAGCCAGAATAGGCAAAATTGCTTTATACTCTACATCAAAAGAAAAGTAAACTTAAAATGATTCATTGCTTCTAAACAAGAAATACCACTGAAGCTTGAATGTTAAAGGTTTAAGTTATTTTTATTATCTATTCAAGGTTTGCACAATTGTCTTTCAAAGTTGAGACTAATACTTTCCAATTTGAGATAGGCTAAATGTTTACAGAATATTGCAACAAACATGGAAAAGAAGTAAGGTTTTCAAAATTTTGCAAAATAAGGCTAAAATGGTTTGTTAATGTCGGTACCACTGGTATGAATTCTATATGTGTATGTACAGTTCACCAAAATGTTAAGCTTATGTTAGCTGCAACATCATCTAACAAATGACTACAAGCAATTATTAGGAAAAGCTGTTTGCAATTTGGAACTAAAAGATCAGCCATCAGTTTATTTCAAAACATCAAAGTTCATACCTAAAGCATTTAAAAGAAACATTGAAGGATAATGAAGCAATTGTACTTATGGATTTTGCAGAAAAATATTCCTTTATTGTCCAGGATGCTGTGCAAGGTTTTCATTAAGAGTACAGCCAGGCCACACTTTATCCATTTGTTTCCTATTTTCAAAGAGACCAGCTCCAAAGCCTTGAAGTGTCTGTATGGTCAGTGATTCTCTATGTCACAATACTGTTGCTGTCCATGCCTTCATAATGAGTTGATCCAATACATAAAGATTGAAGATACAGGATTAAAGATATGTTTTAAGAGTTTTATAAATTTATGTTTCCATGAAGACTATGGAATTACAGCTGAGTGGAATTTCTTCGATACAAGCCATGGTAAATCACCTTAAGATGGAAGTGTGAAATTGGAGGTACAGCAGAAATTAGCAGCTTATGCTAGCCTTCAGGGACCTTTAGACAACAAGATATTAACACCAAAGCATATGTTTGACTTCTGTAATGATAATGTTACAGGAATCAAGTTTTCTTATATTACATAGGAACATATTGAGAATATGAGACCTCATCAAGAAAACAGGTTTACAAAAGGCTATACAATTGCCAGTGCAGGAGAAAACCCATCATTTTAAACGCTGTGGTAAAGGCAAGATAAGAGTATAGAGTCTCTTATGATGTCCATAGTTTTGTGGCTAATGTTTTCGATGAGGATAGTGAAGCTGTTTCTGAATTTGTACCACTTAATAGTTTGCAGTGTGGCCAATATGATGTTTGCATGTATGAGAATGTTTGGTGGATTGGACATGTATGTTAAATTTCAATTGAGCATCAGGATGAACTTATCACCTTTATGCATCCTCATGGCCCAGCATCTTTATCATTGACCAGCAGTGAAAGATACTTGCTGGATTCCACAACAGCACATTCTTTCAGTATTACAAACACCATCAATAATGTCAACTGATAAAAAAGATCCCAGGCAAAATATTGTTCATTATAAAATCTTGAACAGAAATTAAAGCACACTTAAAAGCATTAGATCTTTTATAAGCCTTAAACAATGTTTTAAACATATATTTTAAAGTTATCATGTACTGTACTTCAATTTTAAAGATATCTATGAAATGTTATGATTAAATATGGTACACACACACACATATATATATATATATATATATATATATATATATATATATATATTATATATATATATATATATTATATATACGTGTATATATAATTATATAATATATATATATATAATATTATATATATATAATATATATATTATAATAATATATATATATATATATATATATATATATATATATCATGCATATATTGATTTATATTTTCCCAAAATACACTGCTGATATTACAAATATAATCAACCTCTGATTAATAACCATAATCATTTGATGTAAGTGAAAAAAAAAAAACTATTTTTAAGACTTATTTCTCCAAAATGAATTATGGTGCATTTGAAAGCTCTTGAGTTGCTCTTTCAGAAATAGTAAAAACAAAAAAATCAAAGATGGACTAGTTGAGATTTAGGCTCTCAAACATACCCAAAAAAATTCCCCCCCAAAAAAATTTCTAATAGCTGTGAAGAGGGATAATTTTTTAACTAAGCATCCTCCAAGCATAATAATTTCCAATTTCTGTACATAATTATATACTTTTTCATACCACCAAGTTTGGTGTCATTCTATGCAATCACTGAAAAATAATATCAACTTTAAGGTTTGACTTTTGTCACTGCAACCCTAGTTTCTCACAAAGTTTTGCTCCTATAGCTCATAAAAGGGCATAGACAGAAGCTTTACAGTTACATATTCTGATTCATTGGAAAAAGTTGTCCCACTGAATGAATTTTCAGGTCCATAGCTCTACAAATTTTTTCACATATCTAGGTCAAAGTTGCCAAAAAGTGATATGCAACTTCAGAGTGAAAATGACTTCCTGTGCTTTAAGTGTTAGAAAATGGTAACAAAAACAGATATGGACCTCAAATTTTGTACAGTTTCATCCAAAGGTTTAAAGAACATCACTAAAATTTCATCAAATTTGGAGATAGTAAGACCGGGACAATTTCTGAAACTGGTCTACTTGACATGGAATCACCCAACTATACTATAACATTAAAAATAAGTACAAAATTAAAAAATTATAACCTAAAATATTGAAATTCATTTTTGATTTGTAAAAAAAATTATTACCAAGAGTCTTAGAAATATTTCTAAGGAACCTTTTGTGAAATATAGCAATTTAAATCTACAACCAGGAAATTTAATATGCATACTTCATGTTTTGAAAGCTATAAATAAAATGAAATCTTCATCATCATCTGGGTCTGAGGATATATTTGATACAGAACAGTGACCCACCATCAGATTTTATTCTTTACTTGCTAGTCAGTCTTTAAGCATCAATTAAGCATGTAATCTAAATGTATTCCTGCATTATTTCCTTAAAAATTATGTACACATGCCACAGGTGCATTGAAATCATGAACCTTAACTCTATATTGCATAAATTATTTCATCATTTTCAAATTGAATTAAACTTAATACTCTAACTACTCAAAATATAGGGTAACAAATACGAAAAGGCATCTGGATGTTTAAAGAAAATTTGTCTTACAGGCAAGTCTGCCAGTCAAAGGTCCTTCCTCTAAAAATTATTGTCCTCATAGTAAAGAGTAAGTGTTAATGTGACCCTTAGTTCAATTTTTTTTGTGTGTCAATTCAATCAAATAAAAATGTTTAAAAATATATATAATGTTTTAAGCCAGTATTTGACATTAAATTTCTTCAGGATCTAAGAAAGTTATGAAATGACTAAAAAAGGAAGAATTTCATGACTAAATCATATGAAAATATGCAAATAATAAATTTACCACCTACACCCATTAAGAAAACAATGCAATTTTTCAATACAATGCGTTATATGGTGAATAAATCCAGAAAGTTAGGTTTATATGGGATTCTTCCAGAAATACCTAAAATAAGTAAGGGTAGTTATAATTCAAGATATAGTAACTGAAGTAGAGAGCTTTAATCTGTCTGACGAGGTTAGCAGGATATGTCCTGGACAATCTGACTTCCTCAGTATAAGGAATAAAGATTGATAGAAATAACATGCAAAAAAGGCTATTACTTGGAAACTGTAAAGAAATTTATGAACTATATAGGGAAGAGATTCAAGGGTCTCCCAAAGTAGGCTTTTCCACAGTTGCCAGTTTGAGACCAAAATACTGCATCATAACTGGAGCAAGTGGAATCCATTCCATATGTATATATATGTACTTACCACCAAAATCCAAAACATTGATATCTGCCATTGGAAATGGATATATTTACGGAATATATATATACAGTGATCCCTCGCACTATCGCTGTTCACTTAATGAAGTCCTTTGATATGGGCACCTTATGGACTTCATAACCAAATTGCTTTAAGCAATCTTTGATAGACTGTAATGTACTAACTGATGCCTGAGAAAGGTTGGTTCTGGAATCTGTAAGGTAATTGAATGTCTGTGAAAAGCCACATTCAACATCAGCATTTCCGTGCAGAATGATGAGGAGAGCTCTAATCAGACTCATCAACTGAGGATACTTACATTGATTAAAGAGCTTTTCAGAGAGGAAATCTTACTCCAATACTGATCAACCTTGATTGGAATTTTTTTTTTCCTCCAACTTCAACAAACATTGGGTAGGAAAAGTTGGACATTTTCTTCAAAAGTAGCACATTTCCTACTGTAGTAGGAAAAGTAGGAAAAAGTAAGAAAATATGACAATATGAACCCTGATATATATATATATATATACCGTATAATATAAGCGATAAATAATATATATATATATATATATATATATATATATTATATATATATATATATATATATATATATATATATATATATATATATAATATATAATATACCGGTATTATATATATATATATATACGTAAATAATAAAAAAGAAAAGAAACGATAATAGCTATAAATAATGATGATATATTTATATATATATATATATATATATATATATATATATATATATATTCAAACTACTAATGAAAAAATGTGTATGTGGCATGAATATTAAACAGTGCATGCTACACCATTGCTGTCGTATCTGTCTGGCATAAAATGGTATTTCCACACTTTTTTTCAAATGTAAACTCAAATCTGTCAGTAGAGAGAGAATCAGCTACAGCCAATGGACACAAATTAATCAATCAACATTAGAAAGTCTTCCATTAACAATTGATGAATTTATTGATAAATTGCTATATAAAGTTTGAAACCTAACAAAACCACTACATTACAAAGACCCAGAATAATAACCTTAAACATTTAAAAGAAAATGAAGGCATTGTAATAGATTTCTCAAAGAATTGCTCATTTATGGTGCAAGATGCCAGTCAGGACTTCACTGGACTAGTAGTAAAACAATGGTTCATACTTTTGTACTCTACTAATAAATCAATATCAAATGATTTTATGTCAAGTCATTTTGCTTAGAGCAAAAAACTTTACTAGTTTATACATTTAAAGAATCATTGATGGCACAAACGAAAGAAATCTTCACATTTATTTAAAATATTCGCTACTTTACAGATGGATCAGGATCCAAATTTAAACAAATAATTTTACTAACCAATGTTATCAAGAAGTAAACTTTTATGGTATAGTAGCAGAATGAAAGTTTTTTTGCAACTAGCAATGGCATTGGTGAGATAGTAAAAAGGGTTGCATTTAAAGCAAGCTTACGAAGAATATCATCTCAACATTCTGACATCATAAGATTTATACATATTTTCTGAAGGCAAGTTTCCTTCTATTAAGTTCTTTTATACTTGCAAAGAAATTTTTTAATGAGTAGTTTTTTTTTTAAAACTGCTTTAACTGAAAGGAACTCAGGGTTTCAAAAATCAAACCAAAATTTAGAAATACTCTTTCTAATTCAGATATTTTCAAGGAGTTTCAAATTATCACAGTTAGAGGGAGGGAAGTTTTCAATAAAAATTTATTGAATGAAGGTAATAAACCACCTGATTTCAAAAACATCAATGGAAAGTATATAAGGTACATGCTTATATGAAAATGAGCTTTTGTTAAAGATAAGTCCACAGAAAATGAAGATGAAAAAATTAAATTTTTGCACAAGATAAATTAAAATGCTAATTATTTCACCAATATAGTACATACACATTGGGTACAATCAAAAATATAATTAATATTTTATCCCAACCTGATATTTCACCAAGAAATAGAATATTATTTAAAAAAAAAATTCAATAGGCCAATGAGATTCTAAAAAATTCCAAGAAAAGTGTTCCTTAATAAATTAAAATTGGATTTGCTAATAGAGTAATTCAAAACGGACAAAAAAATCAGTTTACCAACTTCTATTTGGACTTCATTAATATAATAAAGGATTCAAAATAACTATTTTTTCATTTGAAATCAGAAATACCAGAATGTTACTTAAAAAAAAAATTTTTTTTTATGCAAAACCCTTTCCCCCAAATATTTAAATGCCTATAATATTTTTATTTTAGCACATGAAGCTTTTAAAAATAAATATCTTAATTAAAGAGCTATTCTCTTTAAAATGAAATAAAATTGCATGTTTTTACATCAATTTTGAGAGAAGATATGGACTGAAGAGTATAAAAGGGGGGAGTTGGACCCAAAAATTTTGGGCATCATAATTTTTGACCCAATTGACCTGAGCTAAAATTCGGAGTTTTCCTTATCTAGCCTAACCCTAATTGAACATCAAATTTGAAGCACCTATATTTTGAACATTCAATTCAGTTATTAATGCACTAATTTTATAAGCCAAATGAGTTGATAAACCTTTTTTTAAGGTCACTGATGATAAAGATAGAAATTATAAAAATAGCAACATTGGTGCTGATTTTGATTCAAATGTACAAAAGAACCATATATTACATATAGTTATGTCATAAATACATACTGGTACTATAAGATAGCAGTTTCATTTGAGGTGAAAATTTATTTTAAAAAACCCATGAATCAATAATTTTTATTAACTCTTACAATTTTGACATTACAGTAAATTTAATGCATGGAGCCAATGTAATGTAGGTGTCAAATGTATTAAACCTCAATGGTGCATTTTCTTATTAGATAGGTAGGTATAGATTCTCTTGTTAAGAGGCAAGTTTGGTTGCTGATTTTTGTGGTAATCATCCTGTTTGTTGATGGCCATTATTCAAGTTATGTATTGTTGTATATCTTAAGATGCATTTTGTATGGATAAACTTTGGGCAGTTATGGCTAAGCCATTTATTTTTATTAAGGGGATATAAGATTAGATAAGTCAAAGTCATGCATAAAGAGGTTAAAGATAAGTGGGTAAGAAAGTAGTGCCTTAGGGAGACTTCATTATATAATTTGTATACTCCAGATGAATGGTGGCCTTTGATGAATGGCTTTGTTATTATACAGAAAATTTCTTTTTTATTTTTTTATCCAATAAAAAGATGTATTATTAAGAAGTTTTAAGGTTTGGGGAACTGCTTCAAATAACTTGTTAAAGTCAATAGCTACTAAGAGTTTCTGAAAGAGAAGGTTTGATTAAAACCTGAAAGAATGTATTGCACCTGGTATGTGAAAAGAGTGGTGGTAGAGCACCTTTGGCAGAAGTCATGCGAGTTTGATAAATGGACATATGGAGACTGGTAAGGATTAGGTTTTCCAATACTTTAAAAATTATGAAGAGGAGGGATTTGGATTTGTTGGAAATAGGGTTAGGCATTTTTTCACTTTAATATTATGGGAGAATATTCTCAAAAAAGAAGTAAAATATTGTTTAACCATGTGACATTAAATATTTGTATTAGGGTTATAACTATTAGGTCACATATTTTAGATACCATATAATTTGGTTATGTGGTCTGTCCTTAACCCTATAAAGGTTTTTAAGAATTTTGATAATGATAGATACTTCTGGTGAGTAAAATGGGATTTATTCCCAGTCCAATATTATTTTAAAACCTACTATTATTTTCTGAAACAATTATATTTAAGGGATTTATATTTTAACAATGATTTTTTAAAAGTAGAACAATATAATGCATTAGATTATTGAACTTAGCATTCTATCATTTTATTTATGCAATGATTTTATGGTTTGAGGATAGTTGAATATAAAGAGATTTTTTATGAAATGGTATAATTTAGAATTTATTTTATGGCTCAAGTGATTAGGCAAATTATTACATTATTTAATAATGAAAATTAATAATTATTTTTTATTCTGTTAAGGTCTGTAATTTAATTTATCTGGTATTGAGTCAGTTATATATTTAGAGTAAGTTTATTTCATAGTTTGGTATGGGAGTCAATTTCTGGGGAAATACTGTATTTGAAGTATTTGTAATGGCTATAAGGAAAAAATTTCTTAGATCATTTAAATTAACTGTTTAATATATATATAGGTAATTGTTACCCAGAGGGTTGTCACCCCCGATTTTTATGAAAATCACAGGATATACTCTAAAAAAATAATAATGAAGAATAGTAAAAACGAAAATTGTCGCTCTCTTTAGGAAAAAAAGTTACAGCCTCTCAAAGTTGTTAAAAATCCCATAGACTTTTCAATATTGATCGATCCAGGTTAGGTCTCATTTCAGGCCCTCTAAGTCAGTTATGATAAGTTTTGTTAGGTATACAACACAGAGAAATCTATTAGAATTTACAAATCTTATCATAACCTGAACTAGGATGGCCCTAAAACGAGCACGAGGCCCACTAATTTTTATTATAAGAAAGTCTATGGGAAAATTTTTAACTTTCAGAGGCTGTAACTTTTTTTCCTAAAGAGATGCCGTATTTTTTCGATTTCAACTATTCTTTCATTATTTGATTTTTTAGAGTATATCTCTGATTTTCCAAAAAAAATTTTGTTTGCGTTTTTTTTTAATAATCCTATGGGGTTCTTTACAACTTTGAGAGCGCTGTAACTTTTTTTCCTAAGTTTTAAAATGAAAAATTGGAGAGCGACGATTTCGTTTCACTATTCTTAATATACTTTTTTTAGAGTATATCCTCTGAATTTTCATAAAAATCGGGGTGACAACCCTCTGGTAAAATTAAGCATATGTATATATATATATTATATATATATATATATATATATATATATATATAATTATATATATATACTATATATATATATATATATATATATATTATATATATATATTAGGGCATGTGTACCGATAGTATCGGTATCGGTAGTATCGGCCATTTTTGATGGTATCGGTATCGTTCGGTTAAAATTGGCCGATACTTAGCCGGATACTTCTACTTTTTGGGTGAAAATATGAGAAACTTTTAGATCAATAATAAACTAGTTCGATATAGATAGCTAGTACCAAGTTATGTCTTTTTTTTCCTCGATTTTTTTTAACTTGATTTTTAGCGTTTCTCCAACTTGGTTCCTTAGCGTAAAATTTACCTATTTGGACAAGCCATTATTATAATTATTACAGATTTTATTACTTTTTTAGTTGATCAAATAGTATTTTTTTTTTTTTTTTGTACGCAATTTCGTGTGAGTGCTTGAGTGTTTTTAAACTTTCTGGATTATTCATATTTTAGATATTTGCCGTAAATAGGGTTTTATCGTTTTAAAATTTAGGTTAGCGTAACTTATACATTTTATTTCTTCCTTTTTTTTTTTTTTTTGTTTTTTTTTTTTTTTTTTTTTTTTTGGATTGCGTGTGCTTTATGATAGCAGATTTGCACAGGCGTGGCTTCTTTGACTTTACCAACATCAATGGCTTGCACTCTAACTCTGCATCCATGGAATACTACCTCTCTAACTCTAAACCTCAATTTTATGCTCTTGTCCTGAGACCCAGATGGCTTAGAATTCATCCTTCAACTCGTTTAATATATCCAACTATAATTTATTTTTATAATTTCCGTTAGAAGGGTGGAGTATGTCCTTTGTAAATATAAACATTCCTATAACACGTCTCGAAATCTTCGAATCTCCTAACTTCGATGTTCTTGGGGCTTAAAAATCTTTCTTCCTTACTACAAGTATTCTTATGCTTGTGCTACTGTTCTCCTAACAGCAACAGATTTTCAATGCCTTTTTTTGTGATTTACCTGACTACTTCTTCACGAGATGGTTATATTTTCTCATCCAAATACTGAGTCCTCCTATTAGGGATTTCAGTGTACACAAACTGAATTGTGGGTTTCCATCTCTTACTTATTTAGTTGGGGAGGAAGCCGAATCATTCAGTTCTCAACGATCTGGAGCCAACTGATTAAATTAACCTACACAGCATTCTGGGATCGTCCAACCGGGTTCTTGAACACACGCAACCCTATGTTTCACAACTAGTCCTTCTCTCTATAAATACACCACCTTCGCTCCTATCGGTAAATCTGACCACAACCTTATATCACTTAATTTTAACTTTCTCCTCCAACATCTCCACCTGCCCCTAGCGGTTTTCTGGCACTTGCGGCCGATTGGGGCATTGCGTTGCTTCACGCTAACTAGTAATGAAGTGACTGCTTTGACTCTTAAGACGCTTCAGATTCTGCATAAAGTGGGAACTGTAATTGTTAATGGGCTTGAAGCAGGTTCATTCCTTCTTGGACAAAATCTTTTTCTCCTCAAAAACCATGCATGGTTCAATCGTGCTTGTTTTCTGGCCATTCAGGCTAGAGACAATACTTATCGGGGTGGAAAAAATTCTCTTCGTCCTATCGACTTTCTTGCCAATTTTTCATTCAGCTAGGAAATCGTGCAGGGATACTCTTCGACGAAGCAAAGCGGACTTTCATTATAACGAAAATGCGCTGACCTCCTTCGTTCTCCAACTGACAAATCTCTCTGGCCTCTGGCCAAAACATCTCTAACAACTTCTGTAAAATCTATCCTTTCCTCCTTATTCGCTCTGATGATTCTGTTGTTAATAATCCAACTGAAAAGGCCAATCATCTCTTTGGCCCCCTATTTTCCTCTAACTCAACCCCTGGACGATTCTGGTAGTTCCTTCTCCTCCTGCCTTCCCTCTCAGGTGTTCCGTATGCCCTTTTACCTTTCATTTCATTTCATGGGTGCATTGACTTTCCTGGAAACTATGAAATTTAGGGAAGGCGGGTGGCCCGGATGGCATTCTCTCCGAGTTTTTGAGGAAAGTGTGCTCCGTGCTGACCCCACCCCTCGTTCAAACTATATTCTCTATTGCCTCAATACTAGCACTTCCCTCAGTGTTGAAGCGCGGCATATGTCCAACCTATTCCGAAAAAAGGATGCTGTTCTGAATCCTTCTAACTA
The DNA here is from genome assembly GCA_015478945.1 of Trachelipus rathkii. Taxonomy (NCBI): domain Eukaryota; kingdom Metazoa; phylum Arthropoda; class Malacostraca; order Isopoda; family Trachelipodidae; genus Trachelipus; species Trachelipus rathkii. The sequence continues at coordinate 81,108 of JABUQX010033978.1, read as the reverse complement.
TCGCCCTAAGCTCTCACTTGTATTCTTCTAAGATCTTTTAAAAACCCTTCTCAGACTCTCACTTTAGATTCATCGAATTCTCTGTCCCTTCTTTCTTGGATTACCAGTGCGGCTTTCGATGCTCGAGATCTACTGGCGATATACTTTCCTATTTAAACGATTTATGGTTTTTCCGCCCTTAGGGAACTTATGGGAAGACTTGTGTGGTGGCGGCTTGACATATCTAAAGCATTAACCGGGTTATGGCACGCGTCACTGCTCTCAAGCTCCCCTCCTTTGGGTCTCCTTCTCTTTGCCTACTTATGTCTAGCTTTTTTCAAATCGCTCAATGTCGGCTGTGTTGATGGGGCGACTTCTTTTCTGTCAATAGGTGTTCCTTAGGGTTTGTCTTTTTTCCTACTTTATTCCTACTTTTCAGTAAATGAGCTTCTCACCTGCACATCTAACTCTATCCACTCGTATGTCGATGACTCGACCCTCCATTCTTCAACTCTTATCAATTCTGCTCCCTCTTTACTTCTAGAATTGCCTTCTCGTTTTAATCTTTCCATTCTATTCTCCGCTGATCGGGATAGAATTTCAGGGTTGGTTCGTCTCAAGCTTGTGAAATTAATTCTTTAAAAACCCCAATTTTCTACAAATCTCTCTCTCTAAGACACTTACCTTTTCCTACTCTTTCGACGGTTCTCTCGTCTTCTCCTGTTGACGATATAAACATCCTTGGCCTTAAACATTAACACAAAAAAGTTTTCGAAAACCGCAAATCACATGTGGTTGCTAGGGGCGGCCCTACAAGAAAATTTGGGAGTTACTGTTTAGAGGGCAAGACTTTTTTTCCCTTGCTCAGTACTCCACGCTATACAAGGTCTCATCCGCCCTTGTATGGAGTACTGCTCTCATATCTGTATGAGGCGGGGGGCTGGTTTCACCCGGCTTGTGGATAGGGTCGACAAAGCCAAAAACTTATTAAACTGTCCTGTACGTTTTCTAGTTCACTTGACCTTTATATTTGCGGCGCGATGTGGTGCTTTATCCCTTTTCTATGGGTACTGTAGAGGCAAGTGCTCGAGGAAACTATCCACTCGCGTTACCACCACCTTTTTGACGCCCTCGTAGCACAAGGGGTGCTGTGTCGTACATTGAATTTGTGTTGATGTAGAACTTCCTGACTGGTTCGCTGCGGGTGCTTCTTTCTTTCCTCCACTCTTTCTGTGGAATTCTCTTCCATCATATCTGTGTTCCCTACTCAATTTAATTTCCCTCACTTTAAAGCCTGCGTCTGTGCTTTTCTGCGTAAATTTGCGTTAGATAGATTTTTGAGGCGTTCAACACCCCACTTCTTGAATAGGTTCTGCTAGACAGGAAAAAAAAACAACTGGTAAAAAAATTAAATTTAAAAAAAGTTCTAATAAGGAATTCTTAAGCTAGCTGAAAACCCCCTCAAGATATGGCCCTCCAACGAGTGAAACCACTTCAGAATGCATAAAATAGCATAACCGAGAGCTTGCGCGCTTGACAAAAAAAAAAAAAAAAAAAAAAGAGAAGAGAAGTGGAAGCCGCCTTATCTGGAACCCCTGGCACCAGCACTGATAGTGACGATGGTGGTTTTCAGCAAATAAACCTACTGAAGATGAGGATTTGGATATGGTAGGACTTTGATAAGGTCATGGCCGAAATTGCATTTGACAATTCATCACCTTCAAAGGAATCACACCAGGAACCTCATCGTAAAAACTGAAGACAGTCATCAATGAGCAAAGATAATTTAAATTTGCAGTCTGTGAAAGAGAGATGAGGCTCTACGAAAAACATGAGATGCTGCCTACAGAAGAGAATCCTTTCATGAGTGGCATGAAAATGGGCCAAGGTTTTCATATTATCAGTGCTTGCAGGCAAATAATTATCAGCACCTCCTTCATCAGTCGAGAGAGAGCGTATTTATAGTGTATGTTAGGTGGGAATGTAAACACGCCAAAAAGGAACAGTCTCTCGGCAAGAACTAGTGAAAGCTTAATGTGTTTTGCATCACAATTTGTGAATTTTTTGAAATTTGAGTATTGAATGATATCTATCTTAAAGAAGTATTTTATTATGTCATTTTGAGTAATAGCATTTTTTATTTTAACTTTTTGGCTGATTAATTTGAGTCTCTTTCAATATTTTTATTCTTTATATTGTAGCTAGTTAAAGATTCTTCTTGTAAATTGTAATCATTGTTAAAACATAAAAGCTAGGTGCTAAAACTTTAATACTACTGGAAAATGGAAATGGAATAATTTTTTAAATAAACACAAAAACATAAAAAAAATTTTAATATTATATTTGCAATTATTATTCCCTAAAGGTTACTATTTTTAATTTATAAAAATAAATATACTTGGGCACAACCAAATATGAAATATAAATGACTAAGTATTGTTAGTACAGGAATGCAATCTTGAGTTGCCAGCAGTGCACAAATGTTCTATCTTTATTACTGTGTATTTATTATATCAAATTAAAGTATCGGTATCGGTATCGGCACCTAAAAAAATAGAAGTATCGGTATCGGATATCGGTATCGGTATCGGCCTCTTCTTGGTATCGGTACATCCTAATATATATATATTATATATATATATATTATAATATATATATATTTATATATAATATACTTATATATATATATATAATAATATTATATATATATATATAATATATATATATATATAGAAAAAGCAAAATAGTCAAAATGAGTTCATTTTAATAATTTTAGCAAACATTAACTTTTTAAAATTGGCAAAACTAGAGGGATATGAAATGTTTTTAACCTTTGGTCTTAAAAATTATCCTCCAATAGCTAACTGATGCATTTGAAACTATCTTTTTTAAACTTCAATTGTAAGAAATTTTGTCTTACAGTTGATTTAATAGAAATCATAAAGCAATGCTCTCTACAACTAAACTATAACTTTTCAATAAGGAATTCTTCAGTGAAATGCATTCTTGTTGTAGGTTACCTTTACTTTAATAATAGATGTCCTTTCAATATGGCCTATTAAATATACTAAACACAATATTGAACACAATATTGTGTAAATACTTGTACCTAGAAACAAAAATTTACTGAATATTATTGAATTAATAATACTCACAATATTAACAGAAGCCTGTCGCAATGCCCGATTTTCTTCTTGCAGACTTTTAACACGTAATTTGAATGTCTCAAGTTCTGCTTTTAAAACCCTATTTTGTTGCTGAATACATTCAAATCTTTTATGCCACTGTTCTCTAGTAATGGGAGAAGGTGGCATAGTTGGGGGCATCATTGAAGGTCCATCTGCAACAGAAGAAGAATCACTCTCGCTTGCACTATCCGCCATATTTACGCATGAAATAAAAGAGGTAAGAAATGTGAACACAGCCTGTTCTCCCAGCTCAATACCTAGTATAGTAGTTGGTTGTATTTGGACTATGATCCCTCTCAAGAAGGCATGTAGTTAGGGAAAAGAAGACGAAGTAAAGAAGAATTTTTTTATTTTTATTTTCAGCGTGTAATATTCCCCAGAGAATAAAATTTTCCTACTAATAACATTTTATTAATATATATAATTTTTATCAATATGTGTATGTATATATATATATATATATATATATATATATATATATATATATATATATATATAGTATATAATATATAATAAATATATATATATATATATATATATATAATATATATAATATAATATGATTAATATATATATATATATATATATTATATATATAATATATATATATATATTGTTAAAATTATAATTAAAAATTTCATATTTATTGTTAAATATTAATTTATTATTAATATTTATACCTGTTAAAATTTATACTTAAATCTTTAGTAGAAACGTTATTCAATTGTCCCTGTAATATTAACAATTGAGCAAGGCGCAATGTATCGCGCGCCTTCCTTTCTGATTCATATTTATTATTATAAAAAACAAAGGTGAAAGATTAGCGTACTTGTGACCATTGTGGCGTTCGGAAAAAAGTTGTATTTTGTTTATATGCAACTTCTAAATTGTTAAACATATAAAAGTGCAAGTTCTACTTAAATTAGACTATAATACTATAATCCCAACCTAGTTTATGTTGGGAAATATTTATGAAATACTTTTCTCTAATTGAAATTCCTTAAGTTAAAAATAAAGAACAGTGCAATATCGTTCTGAAAGTCAAATTAATTTTTGAAACTACCATCATTAATTGCTCCTATCTTGTGATTCAATGCAAAGGATCTCTGTAATTATGATTTATTATTTCGAGGTAGAGCCTGGCCAGGAACTGTTTTGGGTAATAAATTGGTAGGTCCTATGCATATTAAAGTTGCCGTAATTATTTATAAGGTAAGACACTTTTATATTTCCTTATTAGTGTTAATCAGTTTGTTATTTTAAATTATTCTTTCCAAGAAGTATATGTTCAATTTTGTTGAGTTTGGTATTATTTATAACTTAGCAAAGTTAACATATATTTTTTATTTCAAAAATTAATTTTCAACTCAGAAAAAGTTTCTATTTTCGTATCGAGAATTGCATCACGTATTGTTCTTTGAAAGATCGATATTTTCAATATCGATAGTGGAGCGATATTGCCCTGTTCAATACTTGTATCGAGTATGTATCGATATATCGATTACATATCGATATTATAAATTATTCACGAAAGCTAAATGTAAATTTAAGTGTGAATTTTGTTAAATTGAAATGGATTTTAAGCATTTCTAGTGTAAATATATTATAAAAAGTGATAGTGTTAGTAATTGGTGATGGGATAGTTTATAATAATCATATATTAAAGCAAATTTATGCTAAAATTAGAAATTAAGTTTGTTTACAAGCAGTACATGCGTGCGAATAGGCTATAGCTATTGAAAATTATAAAGCTGCCTATTTAATGAATTTGGATTTCATTTATTGGTTAAGAAAATTATTAATATTAAGGTACAGTAATTAAATTATGCTACAAATAGTAAATTTTATTATAGGCTAAGTTGATATACCTAATCAAAATTATGGGCCTAACTGATGAAGAAGCTCAAGCCTTAAGCTCTTGTAAAGCTTCTGTTAAAGCTTTGATAAGAAAAAGAGCTATTTCTAAAGCAAAAATTACTAATAATTTAAAAAAGTTAACTGCTTTTGGTAATGAAAATAAATTAACAGAGCCTCTATTTAGAGCTGTAAATACTGATATTGAGAAAGAAGTCTATTCTATTAAAAGTTTGGATGAAGAGATTGTCATACTGTTGTCTGATAATAATGTAGATAATTTAGATCCTTCTTATTTTAATTCTGAGCTTGAAGGTCAAGTAGATTACCATTTTGAGTTGTCAGCTGAGTTATTGTCCTTTGAAAAATATTTTCCAAAAGAAATTTAAAATAAATGAGAGTGTAAATACTGATAAGTTTATTTAATAAATTAAGGTAATTAAATATCTTAGACAAAACTGCCTCAGTTGCAGTGCGAAGTATTTGATGGATTGGGAAAAAATAAATTACTTTTTTCCAATTTCCTTAATAAATTTAATAATTTAATCGGTAATAGGAGTAATTTAACCAATTCAGTAAAGCTTACTTATTTAATTAGTTTTTTAAAGGATTATGCTCTTAAAGTAGTAAGCCATCTGTCTATTACAGATGAAAACTATGACATAGCCTTAAGGTTATTAAAGAAAGAATTTCTTGATAGGCCTTTCATAATTAATGAAAATATAAATAATATTTTAGATCTTAAGGTTGATGAAGGCTATGATGAAGGCTTTTTGAAATTGAAAGTGTATATAAATGAACTTAGGTCAATGATTTATGAACTTAAGAGTTATGAAGTAGACTTTTTAGAAGCTGATACACCTGGAAGTCTACTCTTGAGTAATATAATATTTCAAAAATTGCCTAAAGTGTTTAAAAGTGAATTAATACATAAAATTGCAAATAATTATCCTACTTTGGTACAAATTTTTGATCATTATAATGAGGTTATTAATACTTTAAGTATTTTGTCCCAAAATAGGAAGGATGTATCAACCAAAGCTAAAGTAAATAAAGTTTTTCAAGCTACTAAAGCTCCTAAATCTAGTACTCTTCAAAATTTTAAAACTGTAAATAATAGTAAAGATTCTAAAATGTATGTAAATAATAAAATAGAAACTCAAACTTACAACCCTACAATTTGTAAGCTATGTCAATTAAAAAATCATCCTCTCTATTTATGTGACAAGTATCCAACAGTGCCTCAGCGTATAAAACGTGCCAAAGAGCTAAACATGTGTCATCATTGTGGAGGTTTGGGTCATGTGCCTGAAAAATGTTATGGTATTAAAAATAAATTAAGATTTAATTGTTTTAAGTGTAAAGCTAATTCCCATATAACAGCTTTTTGTCCCAATGATATCCCAAATGAGCAAAATGAGTCTGTTAGCTCCTTATGTATAAGTTTCCAACAAAATGTGGATAAAGTGTATTTGTTGCCAACAATTTCCTTTCAACTCTTTAAAGGCAACAAAAAGGTTACAGTAAGAGGAGCAATAGATACATGTAGTCAACGCTCTTACATATCTAAAAATGCCATGACAGGTTTAATTAATAATTTTGATAATTTACATGAATTAGAGTACAATATTCAAACTTTCATTGGTGCAAAACAGCGAAATTTTCAGCAATTGTTATTGGGTTTACAATTTAATGATCGGGAAGTTTTTAGCATGCCTTTCCTCATTGACAATGATTTAAAATTAAATTATAGAATTCACGGCATGAATAAAGCGGTTGAAAATTTTAAGAAAAATGGTATTCCTTTAGCTGATTCTTTTTTTTATGACAGTGGAGACCATGATATGTTTGACATAGATTGTTTATTAGGCACAGACATTATTCAATTTCTTCCTTCTTTTAATTTAGTTAATATAATGTCTGGAAGTTGTTTTAAAATTGCAAATAAGTTTATACCTATAGGTAATGTTCAAAATTTTTTAACCAGAAATCAAATCATAGAAGTAAGTAAAGTGAATATGCAATCTCCATTGATAGAAGAGGAGGAGTCTGCTTTGGTAAATGAAACCATTGTAAATTTGATTTTAAATCCTATTAAAAGTTATTTTCACCCTTTTGATAATATTTATGATGATTCTGAAGTAGAACATGGACTTGAATATTTGTTGTCCATGGAGAGTGTTGGTATTCCTACTAAAGAGGATAATGATCTAGCCTCTTATGATGAGATCATGATTAAAAAATTTAGAAATGATATTTCTTTCCAGGATGGCAATTATTATGTCAAACTTCCTTGGATAGAAGAAAAAATTAAAAATGTTGCTTCAAATTTTGATATTTCTTTGAGAGTATTAAATAGAGTCTATTCTTCTCTTAAGCAAAAAGGACTTGTAGAAAGTTATAATAATATTTTTTCTCAATATTTGCAAGATAATATAATTGAAATTGTAAATATTCCTAAATTTAAGAGATGTGATTATATATTTATACCTCACAGACCTATAATAAGAAGTGAGGAGCAGATCACAACTAAGATAAGACCTGTCTTTAATTGCTCTTTTAAAATATCTAAAGACAGCCCTTCCTTGAATCAGGCTTCTTATGCTGGTTTAGATTTAATGAACTCCCTTTTAAAATTACTTTTAGTATTTAGAACTAATAATTATGTTGTCCTTAGTGACATTAAACAAGCCTTTTTGTCTATCAAATTAAGAGACGAATATGACAAAAACAAATTCTGTTTTTTATGGTATCAGAATGATGAATTAATCTCTTTCAGGTTTAAAACTTTACTGTTCGGTTATACAGCGTCCCCTTTCATTCTCCATTATATAATGAAACATCATGTAGAAAAGTTCCCTGATGATAAGTGTAGGGATATCTTGTCTTCTAATTTTTTTGTAGACAACCTGATTTTTACAGGCAATAATTGCAAAGAATTGGAAAAGTTGTACCATCTTACTTTTGAAAGAATGAACCAGGGTGGGTTTGAACTTCGCTCTTGGAATAGTAATTGTGAGCAATTGTGTGAGAGTATGAGAATGGATGGAAGGTATGTGGAGCATGAAAATGAGTATGAAAAGGTGCTTGGGTATAAATGCAATTTAAAGAAAGATTCCTTGCATGTGTCGTCAGTAAGTTATAGGAGCTCGTGTAGTACAAAGCGACAGATACTTTCTGAAACTTCCAAGTTGTTTGATCCTTTAGGACTTACAATACCTATTACCGTAAGAGGGAAGTTGTTAATGAGAAGTGTTTGGGAAGCTAAAAAAGAATGGGATGAAAAATTACCTGGGGAAATGTTGACTGAATGGGGTAAACTGAAGGAGGATTTAAATGAATTGAGTAAGATTGAGTTTCCACGTCAAGTTGTGAATGAAAGTGAATCCTATGGTCTGAATATATTTTGTGACAGTTCTGCTAAATGTTATGGGTTTGTTGCATATGGTTCAAGTGAAGGAAAAAATAACCTTTTGTTTGCCAAGGCCAAAGTAACACCTGTTAAAAAGACCTATAGTATTCCAACCTTAGAACTATTAGGAGTCCTTTTAGCTTTAAAATGCATATCCACTATTTTAGACTCTTATTTTAACATCATTTTTGAATATGTAAATATAGGTGTGGACTCACAAGTAGTTCTTAATTGGCTTTTGACAGGTGAAACCAAGGTCAAGGCTAAGTATGTTAATAACAGGTTAAAAGATGTTATCACTTTGTGTGATGACATCAGAAGTAAATATAAACTAAAAATTATTTTTAACTATGTGCAAACTGCTCAAAACCCAGCAGACCTTTTGACCAGGGGTTTAACTTTTAAACAATTTGCGAAAAATTTAAATATGTGGAAACATGGTCCAGAGTGGCTTTGTAAGGATCTGGAGAGGTGGCCAAAATTTCCAATGCTTTCACTTTCTCCAGAATTTAGTAATTTTGCTACATTAAATTTTAATACTAATGTAATTAATAATAAACATAATAATATTGATGAAATATTGGAAATAAATAAATTTAGTAAATTTGAAAAAGTAATAAATATAACTAGTTATTTGTTTATGTTTCTAAGCAAAATTACTAAGGAAGACCCTTGCAAAAAAGCTCTTAAATATTGGATCAAAAAAGTACAAAACTCTTCATATACTAAAGAGATTGCATTTTTAAAATCGGATCAAAAGGGTGCAATACCTAACCTAGTTAATAACTTAAATTTATTTTTGGATGGTGATGACATTTTAAGATCAAAGGGTAGAATATCTAAATGTACATACTTTAATTATGATATCAAAAATCCTATCCTTTTGTCAAGATACCACCACTTCACCACCTTATTAATTTTGAAGGCTCATAAAAAAATGCAGCATTTGGGATTAGATAGTACATTAAATTATATTAGAAACCAAGGTTTCTGGATTCCCAAAGCTCGCATAGCAATAAAAAAGGTCTTAAATCAGTGTATGTTATGCAAAAAAATCAATGTGCATGCTTTTAAATATCCTAAGTGCACTGACATCCCTAAACATCATATGAATTTAGTAATGCCTTTTAAATTCACAGGCATTGACTTTACTGGTCATATATTTGTGACTAATGAGACTACAGGTAAACTGGACAAGATGTTTATCCTATTATTCACATGTCTTAATGTAAGATCAATTCATTTAGAACTAGTCCCTGACATGGGTGTGACAAATTTTTTACTAGCTTTTCAAAGGTTTTGTAACCTATATACCATCCCAGAGTTCCTTTACTCTGATAACGCTAGAACATTCGTGAAAGGGGCAGACATCTTGTCTAGGGCTCTGGGGTCCAATGAATTCAGGGATGAACTCAAAATTAACAATATTAAGCATATTCGTATTCCCAATTATTCAGCTTGGTGGGGGTCTTTTTATGAGCGTCAAATACGGACTTTGAAAGTTTGTATGTATAAAGTTATTGGTAGGAAGAGGTTAAATTATTTCGAACTTTTAACAACTTTGTCTTTTATAAAAAATGCTATTAACAGCAGGCCTCTCACATATAGATCAGAAGCTAGTGATCTTGAAACCATAACTCCTAACTCATTCATTCGTTTGAATTGTAATACTTCTCTTATTTTAAAGGATGCAAATGAAGAAGTCTGGAAGGAACCTGACAGGGGTTCTTTAGAAAGCACTCTTGATACTCAAGAGCAATTATTTAATCAGTTTAAACAACTATGGTATGAAGCTTACCTATTAGATCTAAGGGAAGCTATGACTGATATATATCAAATCTCTTGGGAAAATAAAATCAAAGTAAATGATATAGTGCTAATAAAATCCATCTTAAAGCCTCGTCCCTTCTGGATGATGGGTAGAGTTATGGAAGTTGTAATTGGTTATGACAACAAAATAAGAACTGTTAAAGTTAAACAAAGTAATGGACAAATATTATACCATTCAATAAGTAATTTGTATCCATTAGAATTGTCCTTAATAATAGATAAAGTCTCTAATGATAAAGATAAATCAAATAATGGTGATAAAGCAGCTGATGACTCGGAGGCAGTAGTTGGTAGACCTAAACGTCAAGCAGCCCTAAAGTGTGACAAGCTCATTAAGTCCAAACTAGACTCATTAATATAGTCATTGTAGCCCAAGGCTACAATCTCTCTCTGGGGAGATTGTTAAAATTATAATTAAAAATTTCATATTTATTGTTAAAATATTAATTTATTTATTAACTTTATTATTTTTAAAATAATTATACTTAAATTTTAGTAGAAACGTTATTCAATTGTTTCCCTGTAATATTTAACCAATTGAGCAAGGCGCATATGTATCGCGCAGCCTCCTTTCTTGATCATATTATTATTATAAAAAACAAGGCTGATAAGAGTACTTGTGACCATCGTTCGGAAAAAGTTGTATTTGTTTATATGCAACTTTTAAATTGTTAAGCATATAACAGTGCAAGTTCTACTTAAATTAGACTATAATCCCAACCTAGTTTATGTTGGGAAATATTTATGTAATACTTTTCTCTAATTGAAATTCCTTAAGTTAAAAATAAAGAACAGTGCAATATCGTTCTGAAAGTCAAATTAATTTTTGAAACTACCATCATTAATTGCTCCTATCTTGTGATTCAATGCAAAGGATCTCTGTAATTATGATTTATTATTTCGAGGTAGAGCCTGGCCAGGAACTGTTTTGGGTAATAAATTGGTAGGTCCTATGCATATTAAAGTTGCCGTAATTATTTATAAGGTAAGACACTTTTATATTTCCTTATTAGTGTTAATCAGTTTGTTATTTTAAATAATTCTTTCCAAGAAGTATATGTTCAATTTTGTTGAGTTTGGTATTATTTATAACTTAGCAAAGTTAACAATATATATATATATATATATATATATATATATATATAATATATATTTATATTTACATATATAGATAGATATATATTATATATATTATATTATATATATCATATATAATATATTATAGTATATATAATATATGTACGTATTATATATATAATATATATATTAAATACTATATAATATATATATATATATATTTTATCTATATGGTTCTTAGATATATATATAATATATATATATATATATTATATATATATATATATATATATATAATATATATATATATATATATATATATATAATTGTATATATATAGATATATATATATATATATATATATATATATATATATAATATAATATATATAAAATATATATATAGATATATATACTATATATAATATATATATATATATATAATATATATATTATATATTAATATATATAATATATATATATATTATATAAATGGGGAAAGTTCTTATTTGAATCAGTTCAGTATTTTCTTGAAAAAATTTTCTAAGTTCAAAAAAAATTTCTAAGTCAGAAAAGTTAGTTAAGTTAAGTTTTTTAAAAAATTCTTAATGGCAAGCTTCTTGAATTATGCCAGAAACTTGCCACTAAAGAATTTTCTTAAAAAACTTAACTTAACTTAACTTTTTCTGAACTTAGAAATTTTTTTGAACTTAGAAAATTTTTTCAGAAAATATGAACTGATTCAAATAATAAGAACAATACATAAATTATATATATATATATATATATAATATATAATATATATAATATATATAATATATAATATATATATATATATAAATATTATATATATTATATATAATATAATATATAATATATATATCATATTATATTAGAGATGAGCAGAATATTCGCATTAACATTAGTAGATATAGAAATAAATTATTCACATTCACTCTCAGATACATGTGAATCTGAAAATAAAATGTTCTGATGGGATTTGCTTAAAAATTTAGCTAATTTTGTGATAAGCTGACCAGAATGAGTTGACTAATACCAACTCGAGGTCGTGGCAGTAATTTCAGACCCACTCGAAGTCTAACAATGTTGCTAAAATACGTGTGAGATCAACTACTCTAGATATCAGCTGCTCAAACAATTTCGTAATGACATCCTCAATCAGTGTGGATTGTGTTTATTTCGATATTGTATCCAATGACATCACAAAGTGCACACTTTGTAATCGTAATTATTCTAGGAAAGGAAGAGCAACATCGAAGCTAAAAACCACCTAAGGAGAAACATAAGGAAGAGGTTGAAATAAGGAAAGGATCTCCAATACCAGCTTTAAGAAAAAACAAATTACTCTTGAAACATATATAGAAAACGCAAATATTTGGCATACTAAAAACGAAACAAAACAAAGGATGGAAAATAAAACTGCAGAAATGATAGCAATGGACGATTTTCCGTTTTCTTACGTTGACGTTCTTGACTTTGAATTGCTATTGAAATGCAATACCACGGAGATATTCTTTGTGAGAAAATGTATGAATGCGTTAAAGCTAGTTTCAGAGTTAAACACTTTTATCAATCAATTATCCAAGTTAGCTTTCTGATAAGATACTCAATCAGGAGTTTCTTTGATATCCGTAGCTAGTCATAACATAGAAAGGGATTTCAAGCGTCAAATATTTGCGCTATACACTGAACCACCGAACGTCACATTAGTAAATATCTCGGTGACGTATTTAATGGACTGTTTGCGAAATGGAACCAATCTCCAGATGATGCTCCCTCACTGTGCCATGAGAGATGCTGGTCTTAATATAAAGAAAGCTCTGTTTCTTTCGTGAGTGAAGAATACAAACTCAGTCAGTCATCAACTTCGCCTTAACATTAGAAATGGTGTGACATCTTAAACATTAGTCAGCGAAGTTTTCTCAAAATTTAGATCAATTGTGGTACATTTTAATCATTCGACTATGGCTCTATAAGAAATAAAAAAAATAAAATCAGAATTGATGCTCCACAACTTTCACTAATACATGACATTACCACTTGCTGGAACAGCACTTTGCAAATGATGATAATGATGAAGAACTTAATATGATAGGCATGTGCGGTAGCATGTGTGGTAGCTCCAATAACAAAAAAAATGTCTTAACATCTTATGGCAATGATAACCAGCTGTATCATTGTATTCCAACCATTTGAAGATGTCACCATGTCATCAATAGCGGGCGTCATTTCTCTCTTAGCCACTCTGAAGAGATTTTAATTATCCTCAGATAACGACATTTAAGAATTAAATATTATGAGAGCGACGATATTTTGAGAAATTAACAAAATGCTCGATTTCAGAAAGAGCAACAATTTGTATTCTATATCTACGTTTTTTAACCTTACATATAAAAACAAAATTTCCACTGCTCTGTTTTCACGAAAGCGTTAAAGTTTCCGTTGGTCGAAATATGAAGAAATTCATAAATACAAGTCTTAAAAAGTTAAAGATAAACAAAGATTGCTTCAAACCCATTCACAAGCACTACTGTCATTGGCGTCATGAATGAAATTCTGTACATTCAAGAAGTGATGATTAAAATGATTAGCTCTCTGAGCACGTATCTAAAATTGTTGACCAGTACGGCAAAGAAAAATGCATTTCCCCTGACGAAGATCCTATTGCATGGTGAAGGATACATGAGAAGACGTATCCTGATTTTTCACAATTATGAAGGACTTATCTTGCTTGTCAGTGAACGTCTCTTTAGTGATTCGGTGCTGATCTCTAATGAAAAACGTTGTAGATTAAAAAATGATCAGAGAGATCTGAAAAATATTATTTTTTTGATTTTTTAGCAATTTGTTTCAACTATTGATTATGCTATCAACTCGAGTTCAATAAATTTATGAAGTGGTTTTCCTCTTCTAAAAGGTTTAGGTTGAGGAAAGAGGTTGGTGGGTTGCGTGTAAGAAACATTCTAGATAAATAGGAAATAAAATGTATTTTATTCATTCAATTTTTTTATGTCTGAACTCTTACAGCAGAAGCAAGTATTCACCTTTACCTAGTATTTAAAAGTAACACATTACTGGAAATATAAAATATTCCCATTCGTGAATATAATGAAAAATTGTTCTATTCGTATTCGGGAATATTAAATATATATATATATATATATATATATATATTATATATTTATGTGTGTGTGGAGATATATATATATATATATATATATATACTATATATATATATATATATAATTTATATTTGTATAATATATATATATATATATATATATATATATATATATATATATATATATATATATATATATATGTGTGTATATATATATATATATATATATATATATATATATATATATATATATATATAATATATATATATATATATATATAATATATATATATATATATATATATATATATATATAATATATATATATATATATATATATATATATATATATATTCTGTGGCGTCTGGGGCAGGAGGCTGCTAGCCCCACTGATGACTCTTAAGCAGCCTCCGGGAAGAAACGCCACTTTATCATGACAGCGCTTCAACTCTCAACAACAACATCCTCTATTGAAGGTTGGTTCTCAAGACAAACTAACTTACGCACCGGCTTAAAATTGGGACCCCGAGTGAACATGTGCAATGAGTGGGCACAACGATACATCAGCAAGCAACCATCAAATCAAGTTTCTTCTTCTGCTGGGCGCTACTCTGTTCGGTCATCCTGTGCCGCCTTGTACCGTCTTCTCACCGAGGTGCGGACCAACTTGCAAGTAAGAGTACAGAGTGGTCGAAGCCTTCTTAGTGACCTTAATGTGTGCACACCTGACTCTCACCTGACAGCTCGCTCTACTAACCGACGTCTCCTTCCAGGTCCGGAGAGCGGAGTGTGCTCGCGGCATTGTCACTGGGGGGAATTCTGTGGCGTCTGGGGCAGGAGGCTGCTAGCCCCACGATGACTCCCTAACGCCTCGGGAAGAAACGCCACTTATCATGACAACGCTTCATCTCTTCAACATCAAACATCCCTCTATTGAAGGTGGTTCTCAAGACACTACTTTACCTTCCTTCATATATATATATATATATATATATATATATATATATTATATATATATATATATATATATATATAATATATATATTTATATATATATATATATATATAATATATATATTATATATAATATATATATATTATATATATACATACCATATATATTATATATATATATTAATATATAATATATAAATATTTAATATATATATATATATATATATATATATATATATATATATATATATATATATATATATATATATATATATATACTTACTTACTTACTTACTTACTTTCTCTCCCAGAAAGGATTTTCATCCTGTCAGTCGCGCGAGGGTCTTCCTCCAGACATCCCTTTCCTGGACCTCTTCTTTTCAACCATCTCATTGTCTGCAACTGGCATCTTTTTAGAGAATCCTCCACCGATTCGGTCGCATCTCTTCTTCGTCTAACCTCGTCTTTTCTTCCGATGTCCACTCCCATCTTTCTTTCGGCATCCTGTCCGCTGCATCCTCTCAAGATGCCCCCACCATCATCAATCTTCCCACATCCAATCTTCGGTATAATCTTCACTCCTACAGTTTCTCTGGTTACTTCGTTCCTTATTCTGTCTCTTCTGCTTCTTCCAGTCATTGTTCTCAGACTGTCCGCTTGTAATCTGCTTCTCCTCTCTTCTCGTAGTTAGTCCACGTTTCGGCTCGGTACAGCAGCGTCGGGGCAGTAATAATACTTTCGAAATTACCTTTTATATTACATCCATTCCAACGTTTCGTTCCTTATCCAATGGATACACAATGCTCTCATAGCTTTGTCATTTTTTTCCATTCTTCTAGTAATCTCTCCTCCACATCCTCCCTCTCTGTTAAAAACATCCACCTAGACAACGCAGGAAATCCACCGCCTTCACCTCCTCCCCCCTACCATCATCCTCATGCCTTCGTCGTTTCCTCCCTTTACCCATTAATATCTCTGTTTTATGTACATTCATCTTCATCCCTGACTCCTCCAACTCCTCCGCAAACAGCCTCACCACCTCCCGTATTTTCTCATCCTCTTCACTCCAACATGCTAGATCGTCCGCATACGCCATTATATCCCCATCAAAGACTCCCAATCTCTCCTTCACTTTACCTTATTACTACATCTAAATATAATATGAACAATATGGCGATAATACACTCCCATGTTTAACTCCTGTTTTTACTTAGAACCATATATCATTTTCACTCCGTTCTGATGGTACAACTACATTTTTCGTACATACTCATTATTGCTTTCTTCAAATCTCCACTCACTCCATAATTTTCTTCATGACTCTCCATAGTCTCCCCCTCGGTACAGAGAATCAAAAGCCTTTTGCAGATCAATAAACGCAACATAAAAACTTTTGCCATATTCTAACATCTTCTCCATAACTATCCTTAGTGTAAACAGGAGATCTGTCGTTCCTCTTCCTCCTCTATACCCATGTTGCTCCTCCCCCAGTCTCGGCTCCACAATCACTCTCAACTTTCTCTCCAATATTCTTTCGTAGATTTTTGCCAGGTGGTCTATCAATGAAATTCCTCTATAGTTATCACAGTTGCTTGGATCTCCTTTACCTTTATATATTGGTATTATTATAGCTTTCCCCCATCTCTCCGGCACTTTTGCCTCTCTCCAACAAATGTTCAACAGGTTGAGAACTCTCTCCTTCAATTCCTCTCCTCCTTCCATCACCAATTCGACGCGCCACTCGCATCTTCTTCAGGCAACTTTGGCCCTCATCTTTTTATAGCCTTCCTCAATTCTTCCATTGTAATCTCCTCTTCCTCCTCTCTCTCCTCCTCCGCTTCTCCTCCTTCCGCCACCACTTCCTCTTGTGCTCCATATTCTACGTTCAACAAGTCTTCATAGTGTTCCGTCCACCTTATATTCCTTTCTTCCGGTTTTACCAGAATCTCTCCATTTCTATCCTTTATGTTTCTGATTTTATTCTTCGGTTTTCTATATGCTTTCGCCATCTTAAACAGCTTTTTCTTCCCCTCATTTACATCTCTCGTTAATTCTGCCGCTATCTTCTCCGCCTCCTCCTTCTTCGCCCTCCTCTTGATTCTTTCTGCTTCATTTCTTGCTTGTACATACTCTTCTCTCGCTTCTCCCGTTCTTCTCTTCAAGCCATTTTCTCATTTTTTCTGTTTTCTTTCTGATTGCATCTTTCACTTCTTCGTTCCACCATGGTGTGTGTCTTTTTCTTGTTCCTCCCACCCACCTTTTACCAAGCGTTTTCTCTGCAACTTCTTTTATTACATCCTGCAACCTCTCATCTTCCACTCCGCTTCTCAAGGTCTCTTGCATTCTCTGTTTGTACTTTTCTTTCTCCTCTTGTTCACCCAGCCTTTCTACTTTGATCACTGTTCTTTTCTGTTCCTTAACAGTTCTTTCGCCCCTTTCTCATATCTGCCACCACCAATCTATGATCCTCATCCAACGACACTCCTGGTATCACCTTTACATTTCTTATCATTCTTTTATCTGATACTATCATATAGTCTATTATCAATTTTTGATCAAATTGCTGGGTTATTTGGTTCCACCTATATCTCGTATAGATGTGCGACTCCCGATGTTTATAAAAGATGTTCATAATCTTCAAATCATTCCTCATACAGTAATCTATCAATCTCTCCCCTTCCAGATTCCTCGTCTCTTCTCCCCACAATCCCAATACTCTCTCCACTTCTCCTCTTCTCTTTCCCACTCTGGCATTGAAATCTCCCATCAGCACTCTTTCTCCTTCTTCCCCCATCCCCACCTCCTCCTCCATTCTCTCCATAAATCTATTTTTTTCTTCTTCCGAATGTCCTTGCTGTGGTGCGTATACTTGAAATACACTATATTTCTTCTGCCCGATTTTCAACACACACATCATTATTCTCTCATTTATATTTTTCACCCTCTGAATATATGGTGATAGTCTCGGCCCTACTATCATTCCAACACCGTGTTTCCTTATCCCTTCTCTCACTCCGCTGTACATCAGAATATAACCTTCTCCCAGCTCTTTACCCTCCTCAGAACCTCTCATCCTCATCTCCGCCATCCCCAACAAATCTATCCTTCTCTCCTTCATGATGTCCACTATCTCCTCCTCCTTCTCTACATAGGTGCCTACATTTATCGTAGCGTACCTATAATTTTTAAATGTGTTTTCCTGGTTCATAGTCCCATTATCTCGCCGTGGTGGTCGTCTAAAGTTTCGTCTCGCGTCCGAAGCTCGCGCTGAGTATTTCTAGCAATTTTATTTCGGGCAAGTGGCTTGCTAGGCCTCTCCTGCCCTAGCCATAGCTCCTTTAGCCGAATACATCTTGATGTATCGTTGCCCGGGGTGCACGACGTGGACGTGGAGTTGGACTTTGACTATATTATATGTTTTATATATATATATATATATATATATATATATATATATATATATATATATATATATATATATATATATATATAGTTATATATAGTATAATATATATATATAATATATATACATGGGCGTAGGCAAGGGGGTGCAGGGGGCAATTTAAAATGATATATAATATAATATATATATATATATATATATATATATATATATATATAATATATATATATATATTATATAATATTATATATATAATATCATATATATAATATATATATATATATATAATATAAATTATGTGTGTGTGTGTGTGTATGCGCGCGTAGGATTTGACTTAGGGGCTGGCAAAGGTTGAGTGATTTAAGTCCTTGCTCACACTGATCACTAGACTATGTGGGTTGGTTAAACTCCAGATTTTCCCTTTTCAAAGGCTAATAAAAATATCCTAGAATAAAAAAATAGAATAGAATGAAATAAAAAGTCTACAACAGTTGTAATTAAAAAAAAATATCTATTTGAGCAACGTAAGGTAATATTTATGGTGGTTGGTGAGTACTGAGTCCTGAGTGGCAACTAGTATTAAATCTAAACTAGCATTAGACGCCTTGGATTTTCAGCGAATTTCGAAATTACATTTGTTTCCAATTCCTTCATTTTTTCACTTGCTAATTTTCTATGAATACTCATCATACATAGTCCATTAAGCCTGTCTTCGTTCATTGTGTTTCTTAGCCAAGTCTTTACTCTTCGTAATGTGCTGAAAGTCCTTTCAATGGTACCAGTGTTTCTTTCAGACAATTTTCTCCGGGGGGGCTTTACAGAGATTCGGGGGGGCACATAAGTATAACATAATTTACATAAATATAAAGGATAATGATATTCTTGTCACTTGTCAGCTAATTAGTCTTATTAGATACTGTCTTACTGAAATAGTAAATATCCCAAATATAACCAAATCTTTACTTGCAAAAATATAGCAATCTATTTGGGAAATTTATTGGGAAGTTAGATAAATAAAATACATAGGGGTACGAAAACATTATTATGAGAGAATATTATAATAATATATATATATATATAATATATATATATATATATATATATATATATATATATATATATACTATATATATATAATATAATATATATATATAATATATATAATATATATATTATATATATATAATATATATATACTCATATATATATATATAGTATATATATATATATATATATATATATACTATATATATTATATATATATATATATATAATATATATATATATATATATATATTATATATATAATGAGTAATATGACCTTTCAAATAAAGAATTAGTCTTTTGGTAAAATAAATTAATATTATATATATATATATATATCATTATACTATTAATATATATATATATATATATATAAGTATATATATATATATATATAGTAATATATAATATATATATATATTATATATATATATATATATATATATATATATATAACACTTTCGTAGGCCGTATCCCCGACGTTAGTACTTAGTAATTAGGGGTATTAAAGAAGTAAGTTTAAAAGAATCGTATACGACGAGTTTTCTTCTTCGCATACAAGTCTACAGTTTTTTTTAGAAAATCCTCAAGTTGGAATCTCAGACCCTTCGATGCTTATCATCATACAATGCATTAAGGTTTTTGGCAGCATTCTATTTTCTCCTTGTCTTCACTTAAGTATTCGGTCATAGAACTGGAAAGATCTTTAACGCGAGCTAATCGTTTAGCAGGCTGACAAGAAAGATTTCACAGAGCTTTTGTAACTCGCAATATCCTACGTCCGTCCCATATTTTCGACAATAGGCCTTTCATCTGCTTTAAATATTTCGCTTTCGAGCATGGAAATAACAATAAAAAAATGAAAGATATTCTGTTAGCTAGTACACCTTCCGCATTAAACATCGGAAATCTGTCACAAATTTTCTAACTTCAATATCCGTTAAAATTTTTTAATGACTGAAACGTCTCAAAGTGACTAGCAAATATCATTATATCATTGATTTGTCGTTGAACCTTTCTTCATTTTCTTCGATTACACTATCGCAGTATATTTTTCATCCTTTTAAATGCATTTTCCTTATCTTCATCAGCAATCAGGCGCACTTCAAGATGCAAACTCCTCCATTATTTCAAACCGAACGTTTTTTTGTAAGTCACTTTTGACGTCTCCACACTGATTTGCAATATTTTGCAGGTGCAATTATGGAGCATGAAATAAAAATGAATGACTTATAATATATATATAATATATAATATATATACTATATATATATATATAATATATTATACTATATATATTATATATTAATATATATATATATATATTAATATATATATATATAGTATATATATATATATATATTAATATATATATATATATATATATGAAGTCATAGAGAAAAAAACACATACTAAAATATATATTACGTAAGCCAACTGCCTTAAGGGGAAGTCCCATTTGGGGCTGGGGCGGGAGCTCCATTTTAGCCCCAACCTAAAAAATGGACATAAATTCGGAATTTTCAGGCCGATTTTGACTATATAAACACCTAAATGTAGCTTTTTTTGCCCTCTAAAGCTTTTCCGGTGTTTTTCTGTATGTAGTCATTCTTTCAGAATTATCAAATTTCAAACCCATGTTTTTGACATTCTTTGTATCAACTTCCAGATTTTTTCCAGAAATGACTTTCAAACTTGAAAATATGCATAGATTAGGTTCCATTAACAAAATGTTATAAGTAGTTTTTTGATTTTTAAAGAGTTTTTGTGCTCAGCGTTGTCTCAATTTCCAAACACACTTTTTTTTTATTTTGAAATGAAAATTGCGATAATTTTTTCTGTTCGGGCGAAGTGGATGAAATTTTCAGGGCTTATGTAGTCGGGGAAGAGGCACATTTTTTACCTTAGATAATTTCTTTGTATATGCATTAAGTTTGGATTTTTTTTTCTTGGAACAATTTTCAAAAAAAATTTTTGGGGAAATTTTTTAAAAATTTCTTTTGAGTATACAAAAAATTAATCTATAAGTAAAAAAGTGTATCTCGCCCAACTATACAAGCTCTGAAAATTTGTGTTAATCGGATAAGTAGAAAAAATATATATCAATATTTATTTTTTTTTTAAAAACTTATATCTTCAAAATGTGAAATATTGAGATATTTTTTTTTATACTTATCGATCACCATCAAATTTTCTGGGCTTGTTAATTTTTTTAAAAAAATTAAAAAAAAATTTTTTTTTGAAATTGTTCAAGGTTGTTTCATAATATTTCGATATACCCAAAGAAATTATCTAGTAAAAAATGTGCCTCTCCCCCGACGTCCACAAATGCCCTGAAATTCATCCACTTCGCTCGAAACAGAAAAAAATTTTTCGAATTTATTCATTTCAATCCCCCCAAAAATGGGTTTGGAATTGGACAACCGCTGAGCAACAAAACTCAAAAAATCGAAAAAGTACTTCTGTACTTTTTTGAGAAAATGGACCTATTATGCATATTTCAAGTTTGAAGTCATTTCGGAAAAAATTCTGGAAGTTGATACGAAGAATGTCAAAAACATGGGTTTTGAAAATTTGAAAATTCTGAAAGAATGACTACAGACACAGAAAAACACCGGAAAACAACGTTTTAAAGGGCAAAAAAAAGCTACATTTTGGTGTTTATATAGTCAAAATCGGCTGAAAATTCCGAATTTTATGTCCATTTTTAGGTGGGGCTGAAAATGGGGATCAGCCCCAGCTCAAAATTGGATCTTGCCCTTAACTAATAGGACCTTTTCCGAAAGAAATTTCTATAGCAATACCCATCTTCTCAGAAGTCAGAATTAACAACTTTGTTATTTTATTGCCATATCTATCATGTTTCCATGCATTCTGACTGATTTTATTATTTATCCCTAGATAATATAGATTTAAACATACTTTTTTATGTTTATTTCCATTATTTTGTAATTTACGGCAAAAATTAATTCATACTCGATTTTCTCCGGGGGGGCACTCGACTGTCTCCGGGGGGGCTTTGCCCCCCCGGAGGTATGCCTGAAAGAAACACTGAATGGTACTTGTTGAGCACGGTAGCACAAGTGCAATTAATAGACAGGTATTGATTTGAGGAAAAAAGGGTTTGGCTTCTTTAATGACTTTAGCAAGTTCCAGGTCTTTCAATTTTTGTTTATCCATTTGTTATCCAGTCACAAGGTATACAAGTCAGTTTTGGTATGAATTTTGTTGATATCAAGATCATAAAACTCTGAAAAGCATTTTACTTTCTCACGCAAACTGCCTACTGGAGCACCTAGCATAAGAAACGGATGCAAATGAAAAAGATGAAACGCTGGCACGTTGTTTTCTGAAAATCTAGTTTCTAAAGAGGATGAAAGTGAGTCAAGATAAGGCACAAGTATAGAACGTTTCAATATTCAGCAGAAGTTTCAGCAGCATGATTTGCTCTATGTTGCTGGGATTGTACCTTTTTTGGAGGTGCAAATTCTACTAAGAACTCAGCAGCATTAACATTAGAAGATAAGAGCAGATCAACAAAATTCTTTGGCCATGATCAGAGCAATACATAAGGTCAATATTTTATGTTTGAATAATGTTATCCACGGTCTCAACTAAAGCAGAATATTTGGCTATTACGGAAGAGGCAATAATGAAAATAGGTCTTGTTGCCGAACAGCATAAATGAAAAGCTGTTTTCCTTGTTTGATTGTTGCCTTCCTTTGACAATTTTTCTAACCCTTCAACGATTTTTATCATATTTGTATGGAAAATAGCAATATTATGATATTTTTGAGTCGAATGGGTTTCACATAGTTTAGGCAAGTTGGAGAATGTATTTCCTTCTTGGGGTAGAGTCTCTGAAAAAGTTTGCTATGTCTTACATTGTGGCAGTAGTATTTCGAATTTCCGGAATAATGTTTAAGTCATTAATGACCAATTTAACACGATGGCTTACACAGTGAAAATATAATCCTTTTAAATATTTTTCCCACAGTTTCTTTTGAACTCCCTGTTCTTTACCTGCCATTGCTGCTCAGCCGTCATACCCCTAACCAACGAATAGACGGACAAAGTTACTTAACGCCCACACGGAACGGGAGGTCGGATCAAAAAAAAATTTGATACATAAATAGATGTTCTAGGGGCGAAATGATTTTTTTCCCTATGTTCTAGGGGTGAAATGAGGTTAGGTTAGGTTAGGTTAGGTTAGGTTAGGTTAGGTTAGGTCACTCCTAGGAAAAAAAAAATTCATTTCGTATATAAAAAATGTTTAGTTACCCTTCCAAATTCATTTTCTTTCTTTTCCGTTTTCTTTTGACCGCACGACACATATTAACTTCCAATACATATTATTTTATTAACAATTTCGCAGAGCAAACTAGAACCCAAAACAAGCAATAAATTTTTTTTTTTATTTTGTTTAAATAGTTTTCATTTCGCCCCTAAAAATGTTTAATTTTAATTAAACTTTAGTTTTATATTCAGTAAATTTACTAATTTATAGTATTTTTTTTTTGTGGGCGTTAAGTAACTTTTACCAGAATAGACTCGGATCCAAACATTCCTTTTCTAAAAACAAATCAATCGTTTTGGCAATGATTTTACTATCCGTCCCTCAAGAACTTCAAACCCCAGAAATTCTTCTCGAACAGTCATTTTTTCAAGATCGAAAATCGTTAATCCTATGGATAATTGTTATTTGCCTGACAAATTTGCAGTTTCATCGGCCAATATGGAATAGACACCAATTTTTTTGCATCCGCGACAATCTAGCAGAGATAACTGTTATGTAAAGCTAGCCGTATAAAAGTACACAGCTAGCTGACTTCATGCCAGTATTAAAATAAAAACATTAAAACTCTTCAGAAAAAAATGTAAGTTTTTAATACGTTAGTTATTAGTAATTACTACTTCATTATCTATTGATTGATGTATCTTTTTCAGCTTTTCTACTAATAAACACTTAAAAACGTAGTCTGACAAGCATATAAGGTTTAATTTTTTATTTTGTCAAGATTTAAGGGGGCAAGTGCCCCCTACCCCCCTGTATATGCCCATAGTATATATAATAATATAGTTATATATATTAGGAATATATATATATATATATATATATATTTATATATATATTATATATATATATATCATAATATATATATACTATATTCGAATTCACAATCGATTCGGAAATATTTTAAAAAATATATATTAGCATAATATTTGCCTAGCGAATATCGAAAAAAATAGCAATATTTGGTCGCATCATAATATATATATATATATATAATATAAATAATAATTATATTATATATATAATATTTTATATATTAATATATATATATATATTATACTATTATATTATTATTATTGAGGGGTTAAATTCTGGTCTTGAATAACCCCTTCAATAGAGGGATTAATAGATGTTAAAGAGTGAGCGTTGTCACGATAAAGTGGGGGCGTTTCTTCCCGGAAGCTGCTTAGGATTCCTCAGTAGTACTAGCAGCCTCCTGCACCAGACGCCACAGAACTCCCCCCAGTGACAATGCCGCGAACACACTCCAGCTCTCCGATCTGGAAGGACGTCGGTAGTAGCGTGTGTCTGTTAGGTGAGAGCTGCGTGTGCCATTAGGTCACCGAGAGCTTCGAACAACTCTGTTATTACGTGCAGTTGGTCTGCAACTGCAGTGAGAAGCACAGTACAGGCGGCACAGGATGGCCGAACAGATAGCGCGCCAACAGAAGAAAACTTGATTTGATTGTTGATAGGTGTTCATGGTCACTCCGGTGGTCACCAATTTGAAGGGGTTAGGATCAGGTCTTAAGAATAACCACCTTCAATAATAAATGCTGTACACGTTGTCACGATAAAGTGGTATTTTTTCCCGGAAGCTGCTTAGATTCTTCGTGGGTGCTACGCATCTCGTGCAACCACACGCCAGCAATATATTATATATATATCTATATATTATATATATATATAATATTATATTATATTATTTTATATATATATATATATATAATATATATATATTATATTAATATATTATGATATAATATATTATATATATATATACTATATAATATATATTATAATATTAATATATATATATATATAATTATATATATATATATATATATATATATATATATATATATTATATCCTCCTGTACAACATATATATAATATAATAATATATATATATATATAATGTATCCTAGGATG
>JABUQX010033978.1:40000-50000 GCA_015478945.1 Trachelipus rathkii | reverse complement strand
TGAATTTTGTTGTATGACAAGTCATATAGTTCTTTCTATATAAACTATCATCATTGAATATAATAGCAATTCGGTTCCTTAATTTGCAAACGTACTGAAAGTGGAGGTCCTTGGTTCGATGCCTCCCTCAGATGGATCCTAATAAAAATCTTCCTAGAGAGCTCTCCATCAAGAATAAGACTATGTTCTTCAAGTACGAGCTTCTTAACATAAATTCACACCCGACGGCAGTAGGCACGGTGGGTGGGAGGGTTGATAGTTTAAATTAATAACGCCAAAATGCTGATTTTATATATCAATAGATTCACTGGCGCACGCAGAATTAGCTTTGGGGAGGGAAGTTTATTTTAGAGGGGACTCAATCCTCCAAGGTACAAACTTTTTGCACGTATTACACATTTTCATTGCTTTTATATGAAATTTATGGCGAAATTTTGACCATCAAAATTTCGGGTGGGTGGGGCTGTATCCCCTCAGCCCACCCCTGCGTACGTCACTGAATATATTTATATATAACGTATTTATTTTGTATTCTACCTATTTGGTCACTCCTTCGTCGACTGTATTGTATTATTCTATTGTAAATATTAATTAAACAAGTCATGGAAAAATAGTGCCTTGAAAAAAGAAAGAAAAAAGAAAAGAAAAAGAAAGAAAAACACTCCAACACTCCCCATCTTCTCCCCATATAAAAATGCTTAGTATGGGCCTATCTTACCCTATACTTTATTATAATTGTTATTAATATTTATTTGTTAATTTATTTCTTTATTCAATTTTGCTAGTTACTACGTCATATCTCTCTCCTTTGCTGCTACAAATAGAGTATACTGCTAAATACACAAGGATTTATGATATTCTAACAGTTAATTTACGTATTTAAATATTAACTTTGACAAAAACAAATTTTTGGGAGATTGTTCTCTTTTCATTGTAAATGGACATTTCGGCATATTCTTGGTTCTTCTATGGAAAGAACATTGAGGACTGATTATTAACACGGACCGATGTCCTATCTTTGAACTCACGATGGTCTGAAGAACACTTTCTGCTTATTGGAAGGATGACATATGACCTTAATTATCTAGGTCAGTTCTCAGAATAAAACAAACATTGAACGAATGCATCTCTAAAATCATTGTAAGCTCTCAAATTGAATGATTGTCATAGCTTCAAACTCGTGATAGTCTAAAGAGCAATTCTTGTGAATACCTGGAGGAACGACATATGCCTGAATTGATGAGGTCCACTCTCAAAAACAAAAAAAGTTCTACTACGGAGTCACCCTCTATATTTTATTTTCAGAAAATCTTGCTGACATCTGTAAGCAAATATAAATATGTATTATTATCTAATTTAATCAATCAATCAATTGATTTGTTCAGTAAATTAATTTAATTACCATCAGAAACAAAACATCGGTAGACAAATAACAAAATGTATGCAGCAATCAAAGATATTTAAAAGAATTTTGAGGCAGCCATTATTAAAATTATTGGAGTCAATGGAAATTCGAAACAATGTAAAGGAAAAAATTAATTAATATGTACTTCATTTAAAACTAATTAAAATGATCAAAATTGCTAAACCAATGTCACGTAATAATTTGCTTGCAAGTATAGTTCAGGACTAAGGCTTACAAAATATCAATATATGAGCCTAAATCTCTGAAGTTTGTTTACATCACGTGAGCAATATAGTTTGTCTGCAGTGGAAATTAAAGATAGAAATTTAGTATATAGATCTTGCTTAGTGACCTTAAAGATTGCTTAAGCCGGATTTAAAGATCAGGATTCATGGGATAAGATCATTATTCAAGGGATACTCTGCTTAAAGAATCTTTAAGATCTTCAAATAATCTTTGCTTTCGAAATAGCTTGTTTATATACTTTTTCCTCTAAGATGAATTTTAAATGTTTATTTCAACTTCGTTTCTATATAGAACAATAATTCAAAATTTTTTTTACCTCGCCTTTGACGTAAACATATTTTAAACGTTGCCTCTTAAGAATGTCGAAACAAAAATACATTTCTGGTGCTAAATTTTACCTATCCGTAAGCTTTCAAATTCCTTTCGCTGTGTTAGTTAAGTTTAAGATATAAGCAATTAACGTTTCTTTACAAATGGAAAAAATTTCTATTTTAGTAAAACTATAAATCAATCCAAATAATTTTTGTTTTCAATTTCAGTTAAAAGAGGAGGAGAAGGAAGAAGGAGAAGAGAGGAGGAGGAGGAGGAGGAGGAGGAGGAGGAGGAGGAGGAGGAGGAAGGAGAAGAGAGGAAATAAAAGGAAGGAGAAGAAAATAGGGGGAAGAGAGGGAGGAGGAGAAAGTAGAAGAGAGGGAGTAGGAGGAAGGAGGAAAGAGAAGAGGGGGAGGGGGAGGAGTAGGGGATTCCATAATTCCAATTAAAGTTGAAATAACGAGAGAGTTTTACCATAAATTTCAGTTTTTTTCAACAGCTTTTCTTTTATTTGCTTCATCTTTTTAATTAAAAGTTTAACACTTGTGGATAATACTTTTGAAGATGTCATTTCGAATATTCGGCTCTTGTACTAGCACTGTTTTACTAGTGGCATAACTATTTTTCATCTTTATGCTTCTAACACTGACAAAAGTAATGTTCTTTTGCATCTGCAGTTAGAGATATATAATCTCCAACAACACATTAAACTGTTTAAATTGAGAGACATGTGCGGAGGCAATTCAAAATTATAAAATTTGCACAAAAAAAAAGGAATATTTAAATAATTTCAATTACAAATTAATTACAATTACAAAATTAACAAAATATATACAAGTAAAACAATGGGGAAGATGTTTACACTTCATTTTTCCCACCTATCATTTTCATACTACATTTTACAACTTTATGTTAGCGATTTTCAAGATTTTCGTACATACTCCTCTGTCCCAAAAGTAAGTTTACTGAATATCCCATGAACGACTAAGTAATGCAGCTCCTCCGTAACGTATACGAGTGGGTAGCTAGTTACCTAGGCTACATATCCATACCAGTTTTAACCAGATTTATAAATTAAGTCAATCTTGCACTACATCTGTTTATGTATGGTCGTGTGTTCTAACCTCGTTACGTTTTTACCAGGGCTGCGGAGCCGGCAAATTTTTTTCCGGCTCCGACTCCGGCTCCGGCTCCATCATTTTAAAATTACCCGGCTCCGACTCCGGCTCCGGCTCCAGCATTTTAAAATTACCCGGCTCCGACTCCGGCTCCGCCCCAACTTCTTTAAATTGCTCGGCTCCGACTCCGCTCCGCTCCGGCAT
The DNA here is from genome assembly GCA_015478945.1 of Trachelipus rathkii. Lineage (NCBI taxonomy): Eukaryota > Metazoa > Arthropoda > Malacostraca > Isopoda > Trachelipodidae > Trachelipus > Trachelipus rathkii. Next base: position 46,715 of record JABUQX010033978.1, on the reverse strand, counting down.
TTTAATTGTTCGCTCCGGCTCCGCCCGGCTCCGCTCCGACCTCTATTTATAATTCCATTTTCCATTACAAATATGAAAAGCATAATTCCTGTACAAAATTTTTATGGCTTGATGAAATTGAATGTTTGTTAACATCTTATTAACTTAGAATTAAAAACTTAGAAAATATTTTATAGAAAATAAGAATTTTAAGAAATACAGAAAAAAATAATTCACTTTCTTCCTAAATTTTAATATAATTCCTCTTCGAACGATGAACTGCCTGAACATTTACGTATAATAATTTTACTAAAAAGTTTTTTTTTATTTTTTTTAAAAAACGGAAAAATTATATTATAGTTTCACCTTAAAGTTTAAAATATTCCTCTGTTAAACTATAGCTGCCTGAACGTATGTAATAATTTTTATTTAAAAACATTTTTAATTTAAAAAAAAGTATCAAATTCACTTTCTTCCTAAAATTTTAAAAAATTTCTTTTTGATCTGCCTAGCATATGCACCATAAATTTGTCCAAAACAATTTTTTAAAAATAAAAACTCTTCAATAAAATCCTCTTCAGCGAATCTCCTAAGATCCAATTTTTTTACTTTTTAAAGCAGAAAATAGCTCTCAACATTCACTTGATTAGGAGAGAAAGCTGTAATTTGTGTAAGCCGCATCTTGAAAATTTTAGGAAGTAGGGAAATCCTCTTTAATTAACTTAATTTTGATTTCCGGTTGATTTTTTATTATTTCATCTATGCCATTGGAATTCTACTTTGTATTAATTATTCTAGAGGATTTTTAGGTTAAAGGTTTTTTTACTGGAAGATTGTCTTTTTTCAGTCGCTTTTCTGCATACTCCAATTGGTCAAATTTTACCTCTTCATCTGACAATACCACAAAGGAGGATTCCTGAAACTGCTGAACTATCTGGCTCCGACCAAGATTTCTCGATAGTATTATTCATCTAATTCCATAGTTCAACAAAGAACATTCCTTAGCTTTTATATTCAGATTTCTTTCTGAGGTAAGACACTGAACTGATGACCAACAAAGATGGCCGACAAAGATATTTTGGTTAGTTAACATTCTTTCCCTTCTTTCTATTGAATTTATGTAATTTGATAAATGATTCTCTTATAAAAAAAAAAAAAAAAAAAAAAATTCTGCAGTCAAGATTTCTGTGAATATTTTTCGAGTGTTTCGATTTTGTTCCCACTAAACTATTCTGGAGAGAGAAAAGCTTCAGGAGTTACCGGCAAGCTCATTTAGCTATATGTCTTATAAGTTAGCAAAAGCCTTTCGAGCAATAAACATGTACTTCAATCTTGCTCTTGATCTAAGATGAAATTTTTCCAGGCTTGAGCTTTGAGAACTTCCATTATATTGATCTCGTTGCTTTTGCTGTTTGTTTCGCATTGCTTATAAGATTAGCTGTATGAGTATTGCCGAGACAATCACGCGCTGCTAACATAAAGTATAACTCCACACCTCATGTGTAAAGTTAATTGTCATCGGAACATAGTTTTCTATCATGGTTTTAACAAGTTCATTTCTTGAAAAACAAACTATTTCATTCCTTCGTTTGACATCAATAAAATCAATATCACATTTACAGCTTCCTTTGAACAAAAGACATGTCCTTATTTAAAATTTCAATCGTACTGATCATTTTTGGTTGCGCTATCCGTAACTAAGCTAGATACTTGCCTCTTAATTATTTCGAATTCATTTATAAAACATCAATAACAAGTTCTCGGATATATTAGCTGAAATGTTGCGATTGTATCTCTTACTGCTAACTTATTAATACTGTTTTTATCTACGCCCACAAATCTAATATTTAATACCAAAATAATTAGCTTTGCCCTTGTGCTAGCATCCATTTAAATGCAAGAAGCGTCCCTTTAAAGCAATTCCTCCTCTCAAGTTATTTTTTTTTGCTAACAGCCTTCTTCTAGATCGTTTTCGAATTATTTCGCCGGTCTAAAGAAAACTTTCCAGTTTCGAATTCATGTCTCCACATAGTTCTTTAAATCCTGCTCTTGCAAAAAAATCCTAATGAAGTTTTCATTTGACATAGAATTCCTAGTTTTTAACAAATGAAAGAAGTATCCACTTAGTGTGAGTTTCAAAAATAAAGTTCATCCTAAACAGCTTTTCTTTTCACCTTTCTTCTTTACAATTCCAGCAATTTTGGATGAGAGCTTTTTAAATGTCGCTTAATTTAAAGGATCCAGTAGAAGTATATGTGGCCTCCATGAGTAACTGGTGTTTGGTAAACCTTTAAATCAGGATCGAACTGACTGTTTCCCATAAACTGTGCTAACTATTTCATAATTTGACAAATGTAAGTACTTTTACTCAGAGAGAGAATTAAAATATTCAATACATGAAGGTGTTTTCGATTTTTGGTGTTGACATGATTTGTCTAAAGATAATAAACTTAATTAATTAAAGTTACTTATAGAAGTATAGATTTAGTTTTGAACAATAAATAAACATAAGCATATTTTCTGAAAAAAGAGAATATATATATATAATATTATATATATATATATATATATATTATATTATATTATATAATATATAATTATATATATATATATATATATATATATATATAATATATATATATCTGCTTAATCAGAAAAAACACTTTTAACTCAATGTGTCCCAAACTATAGAACTATCTAAGGATTGGAGATGATCTTCTCAATTAAGATATATATATATATAATATATATATATATATATATATATATATATAAATATATACTAATATATATATATATAATATATATATATCATATATTATAATATATAATATATATATATATATATTATATAATATAATATATATAAATATATAATATATCATTATAAATATATATAAAACCTTTAAATACATAAAAAATAATTACTTAATTTTGTACGTGCCGGAGCCGAACCAGTAGTCTTTTTTTGCTGGCTCCCGGACTCCGCTCCGTCCAAGTCCCTCGAAAAATTTCGCCTCCGACTTCCGGCTCCGGCATCCAGGACCCCAAAGATTTCGCCTCCGACTCCGCTCCGGCTCCAGCCCCTCAAAAAATTCCGGCTCCGGCTCCCGCTCCGCTCCGGCTCCACCCAAAACCTTGCGCCTCTCCACGGCTCCGGCTCCGGCTCCGGCTCCCGGCTCCGCTCGCTCCGGTCCGCAGCGTTATGTTTTTGCATTACATCTTTTTGTGTATGGGCGTGATTTCTCTCGTTACGTTTTGCGATGCAGGTAAATATTGAACAGCGGTACGCTATCAAATTCTGCGTGGAACGTAAACAAGTCGCCACTGAAACATTTGCTTTTTTAAACGAGCTTTGATGGGGATTCACCTATCGAAACTATGGTTTTTAAGTGGCACAAAAGCTTTCAAAGAGGGCCGAGGAAAATTTTGAAACGACTTAGTTGTGGAAAGACCAATCTTGTCTGCAAACAATGGAAAATTGTAGAATTGTTAGACTGTCATGGGGAGAGACCGCCGGTTCAGGTAAGAGTGATGCAGAAGAAATTGGTTGGTTAAAAAAAAATGCAGTTATAAAAATTTTAACGAACCATTGCATTTTGCGAAAAATTCTGTGATAACTAGTGCCCGAAAGACTTGTCTGTGAGCAGAAAGCGAACAGGGTCAAAAGTGTTCGCTATCAAATCTGTGTGAAAACGTAACAAGTCTGCCACTGAGACATTTGCCTCTTTAATCGAAGCTTATGGGGATGCCACTCTATCGAGAACTATGGTTTTTAAGTGTCATAAAGCTTTCAAGAGGGCCGAGAAAATATTGAAGATGACCCTCGTTGTGAAGACCAATCTCGTCAACAAACATTGAAAATGTAGAATTTAAACTGTGATGAAAGAGACACGACCGTTCAGTTAGAGTGATTGCAAAGAAAAGAAATGGCTTGAATAAAATGCAGTTCATAGAATTTTAACCAACCATTTGCACATGCTTAAAATTTGTGCAAATAGTGCCGAAAAGATTTGTCTTTGGAGCAGAAAGCGAACAGGTCAAAATTTGTCAAGATTTACTTGAAAGGCTCGAAATGGAGAACCAATTTTTTGGATAAAGTTAAAAAGGGGAATGAATCATGGTTTTGAGTACGATCCTGAAAACAAACGGCAAAGTGCGGAATTGCACACAAAAAATTCTCCTCGTCCGAGAAAGCACGTATGAGCAAGTCAAGGTGAAAAACACTGATATTGTTTTTTTTCGACAGTCGTGGTATTGCAACAAGGAATGTGTACCTTCAGGACAGACATTTATTCACGTCTTTTATAAAGATGCTCTGGAACGACTTCGAAAACGAGTTCAGCCAATCAGAACAAACAGACATTTCAGACGATTGGGTGCTGCACCACGATAACGCGCCATCTCACATTCCCTGTCAATATATAGAATTTCTGACGGAGAAAAAACATTCAAGACTTCCACATCTCCCATTACAGCCCAGAGGATTTTTTTTCTTATAGCCCCTCCCCCCATGCGAAAAATTTTTTCTAAAAACCCCCCTATTTTTTCTTTCTTTTTTAAAAAAGTTGAAAATGAAAGTTGAAGGGTCATCAATTTGGAACGATGGAAAAACATAAAAAATACTGTAACACGAACTAAACACAACTTCAGGGAAAAATGACTTCCGGTACAGCTATGAACAGTAGAAGAAACGTTGAACTGCATGTAAACCTCCAAGGGTTTAATATTTCGAAGTGAGAAACTTTAATTTCAGATAAAGTCCCCAATACATAATTTACATACGACATCATTTAACACTTAACTTTTGAGAACATAATATATATTATATATAATTATATATATATAATATATATAGTATATAATATATATATATATATATATATAATATATAAACCTAATATATAATATATATATATATATATTATATTATATTAAATATATATAATATATATATATATATATATTATATATATATATATATAATATATATATATATATATAATTATATATATATATATTTACATTACTTTTATATATAATATAATATTATATATGATTATATATAATATATATAAAGTTCACATCTCAAGGGTTATAGCCCGATTGAAGGAAGAGATCTTCTCTAGGTAATCGCTACCTATATCCATTTGAAAAGCACACCTGACATGCAAAGAAACCTTCACCAAAAAACTCAGTAGGCCTACCACAGGGAGCAATTGTCCCTAGCGCAATTTAACTTATTTATGCACGATGTGCCTCCCTTCACGATTTCCACAGTAAATATCAACAACTATGCTGATGACTTAATCATTTAGTCACACACACGGACTACACGTTCCACCACCACAGCATCAAATCTTTCATCTTTAAACTTAAACGACGCTTCTCTGAAAAAGTTCTCAATCACCCTATTTGTATATAGCAGACGAGAACTTAACATCCCCCCCCCAGTAAAAGATATAATAATCCAGGAATGCGAGATTAGCAAATGTTATTTTTTGTTTCCCTTATTTTTGCTCTACGGTTTTATAGCTTAGAAACAATCTGAGGAATCAGAGTTTGTAAAAATTAAATATTTACCGACTCAGAATCTAACAGGATTTTACTATACCCGACACCAGTTTCTGCTCCGATTCTTTGCTTTCGTTTCGGACTACTTTGGATCTTTCGACTCTGGTTCAGATCGTCAAAATTTTACAGATTCCGCAGTACCCTTTCTGATTCAGCATTCTTGATCGTAATACTGGTGAGTTAGGATAAGTCTGAAGGGTAGGTTTCTCTTCCTGAAGAGACGTCACATGCCCTTTGTCGGTGCAGGTTTTATCTCAAAGTGTCATGATATTAAACAGCGAGTTATTTGCTAAATTTTGGATTAAGAATTTCTAACGGTAGTAAATGGTGTTTCAAAGTTTGACATCTTATATTTCATGTACCTTTTCAAATGTAATTCCATGGTCCGAAATATTCCCGTGTGACTTTTTGGGAGATAGAAAAGAATTTACGATCAAAGTCGAATTAACAGATCTTGAAGATATTAGTCAGACAAATTTAAATTGAATATAAATATATATAAATGGTTAAAAACAGAAAAATCTTATAGGAAAATTCTAGTAAATATTGGACTGTGGAATCTCTTTTCATTGCTATGTACAGAACTTACTTTTCGAATTTAACAAAGAACGATATATCGAATATCAATAAAATAAATTTAAAAATGAACTTATTTATTGTGAAAATAAAGGAAAAAGAAACTTTAAACTGAAAAAAAGATTATTTTACTCAAATCTACAAAGTTCGCTTCTTAATATTCTTATAAATGTCTCGTATTATCAAAGTTATTTTTTAAAAATTTTTACAAGAATAAAGATGACATAAAAGTATAAAAATACTTCTACTATCGTTCCAATATGTTTCAAAGATCAAATATTTCACATTTTTTGAAATGCTGATGATGACTTCCCTAAATAAATACAAAGTTAATAAACATGAAATTATATATATATATATATATATATATATATATATATATATATATATATATATATTATATATAATTATAATATATATATATATATATATATATATATATATATATATATAAACAGAATATAAAGCTATAATATATAATTTTAACATATAATTAAAATAATATTTATTTAACAAACAATAAAACCATTATAATTTATTTACAGAACCTCAAAAAGCTCAAAAGAATAATATATCAACTAAAAAT
>JABUQX010033978.1:17500-35000 GCA_015478945.1 Trachelipus rathkii | reverse complement strand
ACGAAATATAAGTAAATATAAGTAGCAGATCTTCTAGAGTTTGAAGACGAAATATAAGTAAATATAAGTAGCAGATCTTCTAGAGTTTGAAGATGAAATATAAGTAAATATAAGTAGCAGATCTTCTAGAGTTTGAAGACGAAATATAAGTAAATATAAGTAGCAGATCTTCTAGAGTTTGAAGACGAAATATAAGTAAATATAAGTAGCAGGTCTTCTAGAGTTTGAAGAGGACGGTAGTTGTTGAAGGTTGCATTCTTGTGTGGTGAGAAATAACATGAGAACAAGCAGAGTTAAGCCAAGGTTTGTGAGTTAGAGTTGAACGGATATGATATTGAATATAAGCTTCCTTGCCAGAGGTTCAACCAGCTTGCGACACCAAAGCCAATGAACAGGATACAAGAATGAGAAAGTGGTATTTAAAACACATTGAAATGATCCAGAAGGATGACTCAATTAAAAAAAACAAAAAACAAGAAAATAAGAGTATGGATTATTTTGGAGTTTAGATATTTGAAATTATTTGAATAGTCGGTCGAATCAGGAGATAGTTGGATTTAGTCATGGATTAACAAGAAAGCCTGAGCAATTAGATCGAAAATTCAAGAGACTCCAAATTGGTAAATTGAAATAAAACAACGTGGTTGCGCACATGCGCACAACAATAGTCTTTTGGAGGAAAACTGACGAAAAAGACATAATTAATAGGGAAGTAAATAGATTTACATATAAAATTAATTATAAGTTAGGAAAGTGAATTTTGATACTGTAGATATTTATGGCTATTTCAAATCCACTTTCTGATATATAAAAATTTAATATTATAATATTATATTATATATATATATATATAGTATATATATATATATAGTATATATATATATTATATAAATAGACTTTTTTATTATATATTATTTAATATATATATATATATATATATATAATAATATATAATAGAATATTATAATATATATATATATATATATATATATTTATATATATATATATTATAATCGGAAATCAGGGAATTTTTAAATTTCTTGTTTAAAAATATCTGAAAATAATAAAGAGAAAGTGATTACAAATGTAAAAAAATAAGAATTATTTTTATTAAAAAATTCATAAAATTTGTAAAATAAATATGATTTTTTTTAATAAGAAATGCGAGATTTTCTTCATCCATCCATTCATTTCCTAAATAATTAATAATATAATAATAATAATAAAATAATAATAATATAAAATAATAATATAATAATTAGACACTATTTTAATTCATATTATATATATATATATATTAATATAATATATAATATATACTATATATATATAGAGATTTACTTATATATATAGTTATTATAATATATTATATTATATATATTAATATATATATATATATATATATATAAAATATTGGATATATTAATATATAATATATAGATATATAATATATATATATATATTATATATATAATATAATAAATATATATATATATATATATAATAATATACATATTTATATATATATATATATATATATATATATATATATTAATATACTTACGGCGGCAGTGATTTTCCTGGCAGGCTCAATTTCCCCCACCGAATCCACATAACAAAACTGAACTTATACAGCGATCAAATAAAAAGTGTGGTTAAGCCGTAGTTCAACAACTCCTGCACAATGTGCAAAAATTCCTGCATGCTAATTGCCCTTTGCGATTTTCATTTTAACGAGAAGGAATGATCGAATGGGTTGTGGTTTGTCATTTCAGTTACACTATTATGACTGGGATGTAATATAATAATAATAATAGATAAAAAAAATATTATCATAATTCATTACGAATAATAAAGAGCTTTAATTTCGTTAAGCACAACAATAATAATTAAAAATAATAATTAATATATAAAATAATAATAATAATAATAATAATAATAATAATAATAATAATAATAATAATAATAATAATAATAATAATAATAATAATAATAATAATAATAATCCAGGAATTTTTGTCCATGCGTCCGAGAGATTTTGTTGTGATGCGGAAGCTATTATATAAGCTTTTGGAGAAGGCATGATTGCAGGAGTATCGATTTATTACCGAAAATTTTACTTACTGTCCAAAAATATACTTCGTTAAATAACAGTTATAATATAGGTATCAGGGATAGCTTGAATGGTATACAGTGAAGTGATATTTTCTTTTATTTATAATTTAAATTAAACTACATTTTAATAAGTACTAGTCGCTTTTCTCGACACTTGTCAAACGTTTGAAAACGTTTGAAGGTGGTTTGGCAAAGTTTGGAATATTGATTATAACCGTATAACCATCTCATTTCAAACAGGGCCAAATCACTTACATACAATTTCAAACACTTGTCAACAAAATGAATATTTTAATTGCGTTATTCGGAGAGGAACGTATGTGTGTCGTATACGTAACGTTTCAAATTCGTGAGGCAAAAGTACTAGGTTCAATTTTATAAACAGAAACTTCCTCTGGAAGCTTCCTTCTTCGACGTAACGAGTCCAAAAAAAAAAAAAATGATTCGTTGGTGAAAGAAATTATCTACATTTTAGTTGAGAAGCTCAGAAGCAAAATGATGTTAGTGGTAAATTGCAAAAAATGAGGTAAATGCAGCGAAGAGCAACATAAAGCAGCAAACTTTGGGAAGGCAAAGAGATGTAAGTTTTCAGCTGATCTATAATATGCGTTTCTAGTTTTAATTTATAATAATTCTTTGGTATTCTAAATAACAAAAACATTCAGTCTCATTTTTCAATAATAAAAAAATGAAGTATTTTTTATTTTTTTGGCGCTTACAACCCTTTGTTCCTCATGTTCTGACCCCTAAATTGATAATATTAAACCATCTTTTCGAGTGTAATTGTAATGTTTTTGTACATAAATGGTTTAAGGCATTAAACGAGTTTCATTTTCTAGTTTGCCAGTATTACATCATTGAAGAAGCAACACTTTTTAAAAAAAGTGAAATCGAACAATTCTCTTGCAAAATTTTTACTTACTTTTTCGAAATTGGTTGGAGGCAGTCAAGATCGAAACACTGACGTACTCTTGAACACAGTTGACTTAGTAGAAAAAAGTTTAAAAAATCTTAGGACATGAACAGACCATTAGAGTGTTAAAAATTATACATATTAGTTACTGCCTTAACATACAAACATGCAAGAAAATTGGCTCGTTATAAGCTTTAAAATATATATATATACCGGTTTTTATTAAATTAGCACACAAGATCTGAGTATTACGAAAACTACATAAACCGAATATATTATTACTAATATAATATATATATATATATATATATTATATATATAATAATATATATATATATATTATTATATATATATATATCTATATATAATATATTAAATATAGTATATAGTATATTAATATATATATATATATATAATAATATATATATATATTAAAAAACGAGGCAACAAGAATGAATGATTAGTAGTAAATCTCTTCCTGTTACTTACCCCAGCTGTTATGTAGAAGGGCTTTAGTCTTTTCGGGGGTCTTGGTTTAGTAACGGAGCGTAAGCTGTACAAGCTAACTATCTAATGAAAAGCACTGCGTATAGGGCTGTTATAATGAACTCCTGTAAGCAAAAGGAGGAGTAGAGGGTTGTTAAAGTCACCAACAATGAAACTAATATTAGTTATAAGGGTAAGGGGAAAAATAATAGGAAGGGATTTTAAAAGCTAGGGTATATGATAAGTCACAAGTCCTTTGCACCAGGGTATGAATAGGGCATATATTAAAAGACCTTTTTTTAATAAGGCAATTACTCTTTTTAATTATTATTATTATTATTTAAAAAAAATCAAAGTTAGAATTAGAGAGTAATGATTAAATAGGGCCTAGTATATAATCTATCTAAAAAATTATTGTAAATTATATATATATATATATATATATATAGATTAATTATTATATATATATATATTATATATATCTATAATATAATATATATATTATTATATATATATAAATATAACTAATATATATACTATTATAATATATTTTATATATATAATATATTATATAATATTATATATATAAATATATAATATAAATAGAAATTTTATTTCACATATAATATATATTATATATATATATATATATTATATATTATATATATATATATATATCTATATAAATTAGTATATATAATAATATATGCATATATGAAAGACTGACCATGTACATCACTAAGTACATTGTTAGTATTATAAAACTATTAATATCGTCTGTACTGTTAGAAACTTACCCAATGCATTACTATATATATATATATATATGCTATTATAAGAGGTGACTCCAGGAACGAAAATCAATAAAATGTAACTTAATTTCAATAATTTGAAGTTAAATACATTAATAAAATAATAGATTTCAAATTAAAGAAATTTTTTTCTAAAAATTAAAGAATTGACATATATTTTTTGTCGCTTCACACCTATGTCTTATAAAAATAGTACTTTGCCGGCAATAGCTATTTATTTCAGTCATAAATTTGATGAATATATCGTAAAGTATGGTAGAAATCACCTGACAATAATACATTGATATTTGATATTTTTTATATCATTTATGTTTTCCGGGTTGGGCCTTCGGCCCCCCCCTCTATATCATCCCCCCCCGTCCCCCGCAGAGCGGGGTGCAAGCTCGCGGTCCGGGGGGGATTTTTTAAATAAAAATACCCATAAACTATAATAATAATCGAAAATTCAATAATAAATAATGAAAAACTTAGAAATCAATTACTATTTACAAAAATTTTAAATATTATATTATATATGAAAAGATAATAATCTTATTTAATAATAATAATAATAATAATAATAATAAATAATAATAAATAATAATAAAATGATAAATTATAATAAAAACTTTGTTAATTCTTAAAACTAAAAATGCAAAATACGCTAATATAATAATATAATTATATTGTACAAATAATAATTCCTTGTCTTTCTATCTATCCCTTCCATTCCTTCTAAACATGGCAATTTTTAATAATCTCCCATATTTTCTATCTACAACAAGCAAAAATTGTACCTATAAAATTCCCTTAAATATATCCATACAAGAACAAACAACACCCCTATGTAGACTAAGCAAGTGGGGAGTGTGAAGAGGTTCTAAACGATCCTCAGAATATCTAACCTCTTAAAGGTCTATTTAGTGAGAGGTTTAATGTGATCCTTTTAGAGAAATCACGAAAGAAGAAGAAGAGAGAGAAGAGAAGAAGAGAAGAAGAGAGAAGAAGAAAGAAGAAGAAGGAAGAAGAAGAAGAAGAAGAAGAAGAAAGAAGAACAAGAAAAAGAAGAAGAAGAGGAGAAGAAGAAGAAGAAGAAGAAGAAGAAGAAGAAGAAGAAGAAGAAGAAGAAGAAGAAGAAGAAGAAGAAGAAGAAGAAGAAGAAGAAGAAGAAGAAGAAGAAGAAGAAGAAGAAGAAGAAGAAGAAGAAGAAGAAGGAAGAAGAAGAAGAAGAAGAAGAAGAAGAAGAAGAAGAAGAAGGAAGAAGAAGAAGAAGAAGAAGAAGAAGAAGAAGAAGAAGAATTAAGTTTGAATATTAAAAAGAATTATATTAGTTAGAAGTAGGAGGATTGGAATCCAAGAAAGAGAATGAGTAAAATATATACCATATATATATTTCAGTAGAAAATATTGCATTACTGCATATCGCCTCTCTGACGCAATTATATACAACACGATATTTAATTGTGTAAATTCTCTACGAGTACTTTACGTACACAGTACATGCATGCATATAGACATTCTGCCAGCAATAACTCAACAAAAGCCAATAAAAACATGGGTAAAAATAGTTTAAATTCTTACTTTGAATAACTTCAGCATAAAAAGAGGTTATTAGCAGAAAAGTATCTTCAGTGATATAAATGATATTAATAATAAATTATAGAAAAAGATGCCATTTATTTATGAAGTTAGTTACAACTAGAAATTCTTCTCGCTTATTTTAGTCAATTATAATGCATAAATACATTCACTAGCAACTCTTTCGTGGCCTTGGAAATGTTGCATGAGATTTAAATATAACAATAATTCAAAAAAAAAAAAAGTATAAATTGTATTTATATTGTCTTTTTTATTTATAAAGTAGCGCAATATAACTTAAAAAATACGGAAATATTGTATCTAGCTGATTTATAAAAATAATATGCTAAATTATTATTTAAAAATAAATTCTCACAAAAGGATATACGATCAACTATTATAAAATTGTTGAATATTCGATAAAATTCCAAAATGGTGTCGCAAAAATTTTTGAATTTAAAGGTCTTAAATGATGCCCTTCAAAAGTAGGTTGAAAAAAAAAATAATGCAAAGAAATTTAAAGAATACAAATGAAATAAAAATAAAATAAATTACTAAGAAAAATATTAATATAAAAAAAGGGCTAATAAAATTAAAATACAGTAATAATTAAGATTTTTTTTCCTTTATTTTTTTTTATTATAATTTTAAAACTTAAGTTGATGTGTGTGTGTGTAACCCATGGACAAAAATCTAGTCGTAATGAAATGAAATTCTCTGGAAAGAATAATATGAAATTATTATATGGGGAAAATAATGATAAATAAAAAAAACAATGGGCAAGGATTGTATATATATATATATATAGTTGATATATATATATATATATGTATATATTATATAATATATATATAGTTAGTTAATTTATATATATACATATATATATATATATATAGTATATATTATACTATATATAATCTCTATATATATATATAATATATATATATTATATACTATATATTAAGTATCTATATATATATATATATACAATATATCAGTTTATATATATATATATATATATATATATATATTTATATATATGATTGTTAATATATCTATTTAACCATTTATATTTTATTATAATAATAATATATATATAATATATATATATATAAAATATATATTATATATAATATATATATATAACATATTATATATCTATATTATATATAATATATATATATATATATCACTAATAATATATAGGTAATCCTTATATATGTTATACATATATATATAAACTGAATGATTTGTAGTATATATATTATATATATATTATATATATATATATATATATATGAGGACACCTATTACATTACTACTACCACTACTACTACTACTACTACTACTACTACTACTACTACTACTACTACTAATAATAATAATAATAATAATAAATAAGTAATAGATATGATATAATAATAAATAATAATAATAATAATAATAATAATAATTATAATAATAATAATAATAATAATAATAATAATAATAATTAATAATAATAAATCTTTGTCTTCCTAGTTGGAAAACATATGCGAAAGATAAATACTATCTAAGAACTTAATGCGTACATTACATAAGTAATAAACAACATATCCAGAACTTTCGATACTGACGTTTCCTGCTTCCCTTTATATTTTAAAGAGATGAGAAAATAGAGAATCTTTATCAATTATACCGACTCGCGCAGACTATGTTCACGGGGGGGATACCCAGCCACCCGTGAATGATTGAGAAATAATACAATATTATTTAAAAGGAAATAAATATTGGTTCAAACAAAAAAAAAAAAAAAAAAGGCATCTGGCAGTAAGATTTTTTTATTGAAATCTTGAGTGTTTGAATAGATAATAAGGAAAGAAAAAACAAATTTGTTTTTGAAGGTAATAAAAGAAAAGTCCTTAGATTCTTAAAATACCCTTTCGAGCTTCATGGATAATTTGTATATCCTTCTCCGACAATAATATCAAAATAATATATATATATATATATATGTATATATCGTATATAATATATAATCTTATATATATACTATATATATATATATATATATATATATATATATATATATATAATAATATATATATATATATATATATCTATATATATATATTATATATAGATATAAGATAAGTATATATATATAGGTATATATTATAATATACTTACTATATATGCATATAATAACTATAGTAATATAAGTATAATAGTATATATATAACTATAGTCATATTGCTATGAATACGTATATATATATATAATATATATGTAGGAATACATGATAATTATTTAAATGTAATGTTATATATATATATAATGATTTATATAAGATTTATATATATTATAATATTATAATATATATTATATAGTATCACTATAATATAAATATATATATATATATATATATAATATTAACTATATATAGTATATATATATATAATATTAGTATAAATAAATATATATTGCAGGATCACCTTGTAGTAGATATTTACAAAACATTGACAACGAAGAAAGGGAGTAAACAGAAAAGTGATGGAGGCGTGTTAGATTAACCTTGAAGAAAAAAAAGAAAAGGAAAAAAAAAAAAAAAACTAAGATCATTAATAAAAAAAAAAAAAAAAAAATCAAAAAAAAAATTATTATTATTGTTATTTTTTTTTAAGAAGATACGATTATATAATAGAAAAAACCCCCCCCCAAAAAAAAAAAAAAAAAAAAATAATAATAATTAGATTTATCAAGAAAATATTCGTGTGGAAAGAGAGAAAAAACCGATAATTGAAAATAAATATAAATTGAAGATGACACGCTAACTTAGCAAAAAAAAAAAAAAAAAAAAAAAAAAAAAAAAAAAAGCAGAGGAAATGACGTAATTAAAGAATATTTAATATTATATTATTAAAAATAGAGGAATAAAGTTGCAAATTTTATGCATTTATTGTAACGAAAAACTATAATCATAAATGCTCAATTAATAGCAAGATATGGAGACAAGCTTGTATATGAAGTATAATTTTTTATTTTAAATACAAAGTTGATCAAAGGAATATAAAAAATAAGAATTAATCCAAAGGTATAAACCAGGATTTGATTCAATGATAAAAACCAGAATTTAACTAAAGATAAAATCATATAAACATGGATTTGATGCAAAGGCAAAAACCAGAATTTGATAGAAAGATAAAAACCAGAAATTGATCCATGGGTAAAAACAGGATCTGATCCAAAGGTAAAAACCATGATTTGATCACACGTTAAAAACCTCTATAGCTGAATCAAAAAACAGAATTGCTGAGTCGGTATATTTTAAAGATTTTAAAATAATAACACTCCGTCACCAAGCTCCATCATTTTAAAATTTCTCTACTCTGGCTCAATTCAAAAAAGTTTTTGTTCCAGTTAAGATCCCCTGCTTCAGATCCAGGTCCAAATAAAATAAACTGTTAATAAAATCAAGCTGAATTATAAGTACACATTTTTCCTTATTCATAAGAATTTACCAAGAAAATGGTCAATCAAAATCCCTTCCCATATCCTTGATCGCCATAGAGATGAACCCAACATTCTTCACCTTCACTTAATTTCTAATCCATCTCCTTACATTGTTAAACTTCCTCCCCTTGAGGGTTCCTCCGATCCTTCTTATCTCTGCATCCTGTTCAATCTCTTCAAATTTTTTACAAGAAAGACCCTCGCCTGCATCTATTAAACACTTTTGGGACGTCGGTGCCGCAAACTGATATGAAGAGCTGTGGTCGTGTTTCTTAGATAAACCTTGAAAAGATTATAGTTTTCGCGGGAGGGGCCCCTTTGCGCCCCGCAGAGAGCATAACATAGTTGATTATCTCACTGGCATCAGGGTGAACATTATGTTCTCTTTCCATTTCACTGAAAATCATAAAAACCTTGTTTTAACTCTTCTTATTCTCGTGCTATTCTTCGAAGGAACGTTGCCTTCAGAAATTACTATTGCCTTCAAACTTTTATTCCATTCGGAATCATGCTAAATCTGTTCTGCATCAATCACTCTCCTCCTCCTCCTCCTCCTCCTCCTCCTCCTCCTCCTCCTCCTCTTATACCTGACTCTCCCTCGCTCCTCGCTACCTCTCCTCCTGCCTCCTCCTCCTCCTCCCCTTCTAACCTCCTCAAACTATTGCCCCATCTCAACTCCTTTCTCCTCCTCCATTCCTCCTCCTTCTCCTCCTCATCCTCCTTCTCTTCCTCTTTCTCCTCCTCTTCACGCTCTTTCTTGCATTTTGCCGAAAATTTCAACTCCAACTTCTTTTCTTCCTCTTTCTCTTCTCTAATTTCTTCCTACGTCATAATAGCTGTCTTACCTTCTGCTACAACATAACTCAGTGCACGTAATTTTACTATAATTCCGCTTTGGACGACTCCAAAGCTATTCCTTCTTCTCCATCTACCTCCAACTTATCTATTCCGTCTAACACTGCAATTTCTTCAAAATATGTGAATTCTGCTATATCTAATCTTAACACAAAGAACACGTACGGTTTTGAAGGTAACCCATCAGTGGTTCTTAAAACCTGTTCTTCTGGGCTTGCACCCTGTCTTTTAAACTATTTTGTCACTGCCTATCAATTTCAATCTTTCCTTCTTATTGGGAGCAAGCACTCATTCACCCTGTGCCAAAGGGGGGGGGACTCTACCCAGCGCTCATTCAGCTTGTGCCAAAGGGTGGACCCAACCCAACCCTTAATATCTATCTTCCATTGTTTTAACTTCAATGCTTTCCAAAGTTTTAGAATTTATCCTTAACGGAAGGCGTCCTTCTCTCGGACTCTTGGCCTTCTGCCCTTCAGTATTTCGGTGAACCTTCTACTGTAGCGTTATCGAAAGCATTTGACAGAATCTACCACAAGGTTTTGATTTCTCAACTTCCCTCCTTCGGTATCTATCCTTCTCTCTGTGGCCTTCCTTCTTCCATAACAGTTGTTGTAGATGTCCACCGTTCACCCTTTACTTCTATTAATAGTAGTGTTCCTCAAGGTTTTGTCATAGTAGAGGTATTATTAGTACTTCAATCCAATGTTATAATTTTCGGACAACCTTGTGTGTGTGTGTACAGTTGTTAGCCTTTTCCGTGTGCCGAAAAATTTCCCGTAAAAAAATAAATTAACATTTAAATTGCTTTCGCATTATCAAAATTTTTTAAGGACTATTTATCTGTAGTTTAAATTTTTTTCGTTATAATTTTTTTTTTTAACGAAAATGACTAATATTTGTTTTTAAAAAATAAATGCTGGAATTACTACATATTTATTGCCGAACGTTCCAATGAATGAGTACATGAATTTAATTTCAATTCTAAAAGGGCATATCAGAAAATTGCCCGACAATATTCCTATCCATCTGACCTACTGGTAATATGTATACTGTGGTTTTGTCCTGTCCTCAACTCTTTTTCTACTTTTCATTATCATGACTTTCTCTCTATCACTTCAACCTTCATTCTTTCCTACTCCGAAGACTCCACGTTTCGTTATTTCTTTCATTTTGAAAGAGGTCACAGCCAGCTGCAACGAACACATACTAGGAGGAGGACCTTGGAGCAACTAATCTCTCATCTTTCTCGAATTTCTACTACAGCAGTTTCTTTGAAAACACACAACTCAAACCTTCGTCTGTCTTTATTATTATTGTTGTTTCTTTCTCATGTGATCTTTCGGAAGGATCGCATGATTTATTCCACTAAAAAGTCTTCTGCTCTGAGGCATCATCAAATTTCTTCACATAACCCCAGTTGCTTGTACTTTATAGAGGTATTATTCACCCTGTATAGAGTATATGTCACAAATCTACGGTTATTCCACTCACATAGCCTTTCTTGAAAAGGTGGAGTCTGGCGTCTTTCGTCGTATCACCTCTTTCACTTCCATCTCCCTCATGTCTCTTTCTATCTATCAAATTGTTGATTCATTCTATTTATTCTATGGTTTTCAACGGAAATTGATCTTGCACATTTTCAAACGCTTCATATCGAGACATTAAAGCCATTTATTTGGAACGGACTTTCGGTTTCTCATCCCACTACTGATGGAATTCAGTAGGACTCTAGTCATTACCGTTCAAGGGAGCCATAAAAAATGAGTTGAACTTTGAAGGAATAACAAAACAAAATCAAGATCAGGTCAGGCGAAATGACTCGATACGCAGAGTTTGAAAGTGTACAAGTATAGATAATGGGATTACTCTCTCTCTCTCCCTCTCTCTCTCTCTCTCTCTCTCTCTCTCTCTCTCTCTCTCTCTTCTCTCTCTCTCTCTACTATATATTATATATATATACTAAACTATATAATATATATATTAAATATATAGCTATATTAATATTAACTATAATTCTACTAAATTATATAATTATAATATAATTATATAAGCACTCTATATATACTATATATATATACAATAATACAGTATAGTATATATAATATACATACGTATATATATAATATATATATATGACTATATATATAATATATACTATATATATATATATATATATATATGAGATTTAACAAAGAATTAACTCTTTGAAAACTTTAAATTTAAAGCTTTGCCCTAAATTGCAAAACATTAATCTTTTAAAAAAATAAAAAAAAAATAATTTTTCATTTTGTTCTTAAAATGTCCATTTTATTCCTTTTATAATGATAAAAATAATAATAATAATAATAATAATATTTTTTAATATATATTATATGTTATATACTATACTGTTTTATAACAAAATTTTAAAAAAATATTTATTTCTTTAGATTTCGAGCTAGTTTAGTTGATACTAAGGTATATATATATATATAATATATTATATAGAGTATATAATATATATAGATTATATATACTTATATATTAGTATATATATTATATATTCTATATATATATATATAATATACACGTATACATTCTATATTATATAAAACATTAACATATATATATAGTATATTCTGTTATTCGGTGTGGATCTTACTGTTAAAAGCCACATCTATTGGTAGTCGAAGCATATGGCGGTTCTTTAAATTGGTAAATAAATGAAACACCACAACGTATCGCCACAAAGGCTGTCACCACAGACATAAAAAGGAACCAATGTGTGCCTCCTGTCCACGCCGGGGCAGCGCATGCCATACATATTATGCCCAAATCGCAAAAATTTTATATATTTATATATATATATATACAATATATACTATATATATATATACTTAAAGTATATATATATAACATATATATAATATATATATATATATTTTATTATTATTATTTATTATATTATTATTATTATTATTATATTATTCATTATTGTATTATTATTATATTATCATATTATTCATTATTATTATTATTATTATTATTTTATTATTATTATTAGTATACCAACATTAACATTTTACAAACAACTTTTCTTATCACTATTACTACTCCTACATGATGTAATGAATAATAATAATAATAATATATAATAATAGCCATCAAAATATCTAAATAATAATAATAATAATAATAATAATAATAATAATAATAATAATAATAATAATAATAATAATAATAATAATAATAATAATAATAATAATAACTTAATACCATAATGAATCATAATAACAATATAATAGTAACAATATTAATATTGATAGTAATATAAGAATAATAATAATAATAATATTAATAATAATAATAATGATATAAATAATTATAATGTTTATAATAATAATAATAATAATAATAATAATAATAATAATAATAATAATAATAATAATAATAATAATAATAATAATAATAATAATAATAATAATAATAATAATAATAATAATAATAATAATAATAATAATAATATAATAATAATAATAATAATAATAATAATAATAATAATAATAAAAATAATAATAATAATCTTGGCAGGTGTTGATATTCACTCATGGCAGATTTTTATTTTAAACCTTGATGCACAAACAATTGTTTTAGGAATATGTTCAAAATGATCGCTCACACCTGCATTTACTTTATCTACTTTAAAATATGCCATGCTCTTTCTCTGACCGACTTCTATCTATCTATCTATCTATCTATCTATCTATCTATCTATCTATCTATCTATCTATCTATCTATCTAATCTAATCTAATCTATGATCGCCATAATATGCTATCTGATCTATCTATCTATCTATGTATCTATCCATGTATGTATGTATGTATGTATGTATGTATGTATGTATGTATGTATGTATGTATGTATGTATGTATGTATGTATGTATGTATGTATGTATGTATGTATGTATGTATGTATGGTATGTATGTATTTATTTGAATCTACTGGGTAATGTATGTGATGTATGTAATGTATGTAATGTATGTAAATTGTATGTATGTGTGTATGGTATGTATGTATGTATGTATGTTAGTATGTATGTATGTAGTGTATGCAGTGTATGTATGTATGTAATGTCTATATATGTACTATCTATCTATCTATCTATCTTATCCTATCTATCTATCTATCTATCTATCTATTATCTATCTATCTCCCACTCTCTCCTTCTTTAATATATAATATATATATATATATATAATATTACTATTTATATAGAAGCTATATATTATATATATAATATATACTAGTATAACTAATATATATATTAAATATATACTATATATATATATAATATATATAAATATAGATATATATAAGTATTATATAATATATATAATATATAATATAAATAACTATATTATAATATATATACTATAATATATTTATATTATATATATTATATATTATACCACTCTCTCCTTCTTTAATATATATATATATATATATATTATAAACAAATTGACGGACAGAAAGTGAAAGAAATTTTTAAAACATTTTTTCCTATTTAAAGTGTTGCATTGAAATTTCAAATATGATTAAATTTTTCAAAAAAGTTTTTCGTCTCTAACTGATATTATTTATAGAAATTTTAAATTATATATTTATGGATCCCAAACTTTCTTCTCAGTAACTTATATTATAATATATATATAATAATATATATCATTATATTATATAATATTATATAATATATATACTAACCTATATATATATATATATATAATTAATTTTAATTAATTTATTAATATATATATATATATATATATATATATCTTATTATGTATATATATTATATATATATATATATATATATATATAATATATATATTATAATATATATATATTATATATATATATATATATATATAGATATATATATAATATAATATAATATATATATATATATTATATATACATTATATTATACATATATATATATATGTATGTAATATCATATAATATATAAATACTACTTATAAAATAATATAAGTATATATATATATATATATATAATTATATATTATATATATATATATATATATATATTAGCTGTGTGTTTTTTGTCAATAATCAGGACGCAACCACGCTCACAAGAATCGGCCACACTGGAGCTGAAAAATCACATCATCGGTGGGATCCTGTGGCGTGTACATAATTTTGAATGTCAGGGAAAATTTGAATGGCGAAATGAAAATTCCAGTTAAACATAATCAAAATAATAAAATTATATTCCTTACATTATAAATAGTCCGAATATTACATAACAAAATCATATGTTGGAATGAAGAATATTCACTTCTTGGAGATACAAGAAAATTAGAGTTACATATAAAGAGGAAGATTCCACGATAAGATATGGGACAATCTTTTAGAAGGGTCTTTGGACCACAAAGTAGGAAAAATGACGACGGCGAATAGGTCCAGTTGGGTAGACAATCATTGAAGGTATGTCGAACAGATGTGGGGTATAGCCGACGGCAATAATTTGTAGATGAGAGGAAGGGTCCCCGTGACATGTGGTGACTGTGAGTTGGTGTGTTGCCCAATACGGAGGCGTACAAGTATCACATCGTGTAAGCTCTTTCGTCGGTGGGAAGAAACCACTCAAACAATGTAATGTTCGGACCTTATAATATTTCTAGTTTCGCTCCCCGCTGTATAATTATATAAATATATATATATTATATAAATATATATATAATATAATATATATGATATATAGATAAATATATATTATATATAACTATATAAATATTGTATATATATAATTATTAATATATATATATAGTATATATATATATATATCATATATAACTATGATACATATATATAGTATATTATATATAATAAATATAATATATATATAGTAATATACTTATAATAATATATATATATATATATATATATATTATCTTATATAGTATATATATATATATACACTAAATATATATTATATATTATTAATAAGTATATATACTTACTTAAAAGAAATTAGTAAGAAGAGAGAGAGAGAGAGAGAGAGAGAGAGAGAGAGAGAGAGAAGAGAGAGAGAGAGAGAGAGAGAGACAAACAGAGAGAGAGAGAGACAGAGAGAGAGACAGAGAGAGAGAGAGAAAATAAAAGCAAACAGACACAAATATTTTTCTTATATATCAATTAAACAACAAATGACGTATTAAGAGATATGGCAACTAACAATTATCAGGTAGTTTAGGAACCCTGATGACATAAAAGGCGGAAGAATCTTAACGAAGAACACTAAAAAAATACATAAATTAGAAACTAATCTCTTAAACTATGCGATGTTTACACTTCAATCTATTTTTATAATATAATAATAAACCTCAATTTAATAATAATAAATTATCTTAAGTAGTTGATAATTTTATAAAACACACTAGGGTTATATATATTATATATATATATTATATATATATATATTTATATATAACTTGGTGGTTTACATATAATATTTGATAATATATATAGTGTATATATATTCATATTAATATATATATATATATATATATATATATATTATATATATATATGAAAACCAAAGACCGGTCGTAAAAAGAAAAGTTTGGAGAGATGGATAAATAAGAAATATTAACATATAATGGTCCTAAATTTGGCTATATTATCATATACATGTTAAGTAGATAGATAGATAGATAGATAGATAGATAGATAGATAGATAGATAGATAGATAGATAGCATAGAAGATTTAAGATAATGGGGGAGCGAGAGATCGATCGATATGGTAGGTATATCTTTACTCTCTAATTGATAGAGCACAGCTCGAGATAAGAGAGAAGATTGATACATTTCTTTTCTCATTATTTCCCTCGTTCCGATACGACCGAGGCCTTCAGGAACTTAGCTAAAATAGTATAGATAGATAGATAAGATAATGATAGATAGATAGATAGATAGATAGATAGATAGATAGATAGATAGTCACATCAGAAATATATAAATATATATTTCATAAATGAATGAGTATAAACATACCTTAAGAAGCCCACAAGGTTATTTGACTGAGGAAATGGAAAAGACAATTTTTTTTAGAGGAATAAGGAAGGAACTGAAAAGTTAAGAGAAATAATAATGGCAATAAGAAAGCCAAAGTAATTTTAGTTTTAATTTTGGAATAATTGTTTCTGTGATACGTCATTAAAGTGCTAAATTTAGAAGCCCTTGCTCTGTTTAATTATAACAAACATA
>JABUQX010033978.1:0-15000 GCA_015478945.1 Trachelipus rathkii | reverse complement strand
TCTTCTTCTTCTTCTTCTTCTTCTTCTTCTTCTTCTTCTTCTTCTTCTCTTCTTCTTCTTCTTTCTTCTTTCTTCTTTTCTTCTCTCTTTCTTCGTTCTTCTTTTTATTATTATTATTGTTTATATTATTATTATTACAATATTTATCAATATTATTATATTATTGTTATTACTATTATTTATTATTATTATTATATTATTCTATTATTTATTATTATTATTATTATTATTATTATTATTATTAGTATTATTGATTATTTTATTGTTATTATTATTATTATTAGGTTTATTATTACTACTATTATTATTATTACTATTATTGATACTGAAACACATGCATTTCGATCTAACAAACGGGGTGGGGGAGTTTCACTTTACTTAAAAAATGGCATCTATACATCCCAGGAAGTAATATTTTCACTATACATCCCATAGAGGCACTAGCAACTCGCGTCAAAATAAAATCGAATCACTAATTGTGATGGGAGTCGCTAATCGACCCCGCAAAGTCATCTAAAAAGAGTTCATAATGCCCTTGAAGGCCGAATCACTCAAAAGCACACTTTCTTAACTCCTAGAGTAATAATTGCCGGGTGATTTCAACTTGATCTCTCCAACGAAAACATTACAAATCGGGCAAACTACATAACGCTACCAACACGTCCAAACAATGTCGAAAATCTGGTGGAACCTAAACTGGAACGTTAAAGCCTTCGTAATAAAAAGTGATATGTCCGATCACTTTCCGCATGTCTTGCAAAATTCGTTATTAATAAACTCAAAATTCACCACCAAAAAACAGGCCTAGACTAGTGAATATGCAAGGCTGAAATACCATAATAAACAAAATGAATGAAATTGGGACTTTCCGTCACATCAGAGCGAGAACCATTGGCATCGACGAAAAATTCAGCTCGTTTCGTAAACATATTAAACAAATGCTACGACGAATCATTCCTTATTAAAACGAAAAAACTTGGCGCTAGAAGGATTCAAAACCCATGGCTAATACCAGCACTTATAAACTCTATGCAACCAATAACATAAACTTACCCGAAACTATAATACACACAAATTATACCATTCCAGGTATACACACATATGATAAACAATTAAAGGCAGTTCTTAAGAAGCAAAAGAAAAATACTACTCTGACAATTACAGGATGCACAAAGACTCGAGGCCACTTGGGGTTTAAGTCAAATGAGATTAATCAGCAATAACAGAATAAATAATACGCTCACATATATGTATTACCAAGGAAACTGATTTAAACAATCAGTTAAACAACCACCAAGAGATAATTAGTGCAGACTGGATAAGGTGGCACCCGGGCCCTAAACGGAATATATTCGTAAACGTCGATAAGCAAATCTTGAGAGCAAACCCCCCAGTCAAGCATTATATGAAACTTTTCTCCCAGACTACGAGTCTCATTTTTTCTTTATCTCCATCACCGTCTCGGAGGTAAAGAAGGTTATCGCCGGATAAAAAAATTAAAATGTGATGATGATTTATGGCCATACCCTGTCAAGATCCTCGCTGCCTGCCATAATGTACCACCCTTTAAACACTTGTTCAATTAATCATTTTTGGGCAGGAATTTTCCCGAATATATTCAAGACAGCTAAAGTGATTCCTATACCTAAAAAGGAACATTTTTGCCGAAGCAAAAAATTACAGCACCAATTAGCTATACAACGCGATTAGTAAAAGTATTTTGAGAAAATAGTTTGTTTCAAACCAGTTAACAGAATATTTTATATCAATTTGGATTTAGAAAAGGACGCTCAACTGCTGATTCCCCTCATTTGCTTAACTCGAGAAAACTTTATAGAAATATACGAAAATAAAGACTCCTCTCCTGCTATTGATACATAATTAAATTTCACCAAGCTTTTACATGATTGATCATCCGACATATGCTACTAGTATAAATGAAAGCAAAATGGGCTTTGGAGGGGACAGAACTTACAATGGTTCAAAAGCTACTTAAAGGAGCGATCCAATACGTATAACTAAATGAAACTAATTCAGTCCCACTTCAAAACATCAACCGGCGTACCACAGGGCTCAATTCTTGAACCGTTTCTATTTACTCTATACCGACCAATGATCTGTTTCAAGCTCTCGCAACGCCGTTTCCGGAACATTGGATTAGGATACCTCCATATTATAAATGACAAAGATGCCGAGCTCTATCTCGTAAAGCAGTATACACATTAACAAAAATAATGAAATAGATAAGATGCTAATAAACTTATCTCTGAATTAAATAAAACACTTTACAATTATCTTAGCAACAACACCAATTAACGATTCAACTATAAAAAACATGTAGAGATGAATAGGGCTTAACAAATGCTAAAATATCTGGGAATAACAATCGATGAAAAGCTGACATTTAAAGAAACATATTAGCAACCTAGGTTCAGCAGACTGTCGTGATAGCCATGTATATGGCTATAAAAATTAAAAAAAATATTGTACCTCTTTCCATTCTTAGGAAAATATCATGCACTAATACACCCCCACTTACTTTACTGTCTTCCTATCTACGGTACCAAAAGTAACTCAGTAATACAACATGTAATTGTAATCCAGAAGCGATTTAAGCGATTTATTCGCCTCATTAGCAATACAAGAGACTTTTACAGCCACACACAACCATTATTCAAAAACCTAAAGATATTGCAGTTTAAAGACTTGTTAAATATATCACTCCTGAAAGAGATACATAAAAATATCCTTAACAATGCATGCAACTTCTTACTAGCAAATTTTCAATCAAATCAAGCAAGGCGCGAAGAAAATCAAATAAATCTAAGAAATAATACTTACGTAAACCCTCCCTACTGTAGACTAAATAAAGCCATTCAAAGCGTTAGCTACAAAGCAGCTAAACTTTACAACTCAATGCCACAAGACATCAAAACCGAAAACTCTACCAAATTTTTTGCTAAAAAAATAAAAACTTATTATCTAAAATTCTAAATAAATATTAATAAATAACTAACTCAGAATTTAACCTACGGAAAATCTAGCTACAACCATTATTATTATTATTATTATTATTATCATTATTATTATTATTATTATTATTATTATTATTATTTTATTATTATTATTATTTGAAATTATTTAATTATTATTTTTATTTTTATTTATTTTATCTTTTTTATTATTTTTATTATTTTATTTATATTATTATTATTATTATTATTATTATTATTATTATTATTATTATTATTATTATTATTATTATTTTTATTATTATTATTATTATTATTATTATTATTATTATTATTATTATTATTATTTTTATTATTAATAATATTATTGGGAATTATTATTTTATATTGGTTAATATGTATTATTATTTTATTATTATTATTATAATGTATTATAATTATTATTTTCTATTTAGTAATAGTATTAGTATATATTTTATATCGATATATATAATTATTGCTTTATTATTATTAATCTGAAAGGTATTATTATAATTATTAATTATTTATTTTATGAATATTTATCTTATGGTGGAATCATTGATTTGTACACAAATTATTACGTGCTATTATTATTATTATTATTATAATGAGAAGTTGCGATTGTAATATTGTAATTATGTTGTTTAGTTGTAATCAACATTGTATTTTTGTTTATTATTATTATTATTCATTATTATTATTATTATTATTATTATTAATTATATTATTATTATTATTATTATTATATTATTATTATTATTATTATTATGATTATTATTATTATTGATTTAAGTTGTAGGTGACATATTTATGTATCTATTATTATTATTAATATTATTCATATATAGGTCTAGTGTAGAGCGTAAGAGATATATTAGATTTCCCAGTGGTGATTACGGGCATGTAAACCTAAGTCATAATTATACATTTTTTATACTCTATTGCTGATTCAGCAATGTATGATGTCGGGTCTCAAAGGAACACAACACTGTGTTGCAATTAGTAGACCCATTTTCAGAACTAAGGAAATTCATTTATGTTATTAGAGTCAAAGGATTGACTTGTGTATAATGAGAGACATGCGATTTGTAACAATAATTTGGACTATGATGTAATTAATGTAGCAGTCTTTCTTCACTGAATAGAAGACTTGCTAGTTGAACTGTGAAATTATGAAGAATTTATATGATTAAGATTATATAATGTCGATTAGGTACAATTATTGATTATTAATGTAGTATATTATATTATATTATTATTATTATTATTATATTATTATTGTGATGGATAATTATTATTAGTCATGTATTATGATGATTATTTATGTATTGATCTAATTTATCTCATCTATTATTCGATGTGATTATTAAATTATTATTACAGGCACTACATAGACATATATATATATTTGAGTTATTTTATTATTATTATTATTATTATGTATTATTCGTTAGTCACTCTTATTGCTTACTTATTATTATCATGCTTATCTCTTGTTATTATCAATTTTTTTTCACTAATAGGAACGATTAATTAAGCACGTCTAAAATACCCTCCTGAAATGCACTGAATAGAAAATTAGCGTAGGGGGTTACCCAAAAATAATTAAATAAATATTTAAAACTGGAAAACATCTAAAAAATAAATAAATACAAAAATAATGTATTAAATGGATAAATAAATAAATAAATAAATAAATAAATAAATAAATAAATAAATCAAAATAAATAAAAAATAAAGAAAAATGTGAAATAAATAAAATAAATAAATTAAAAAAAAAAATAAATAAATAAAGATAGGAACCGAATAAAGAAAAAGAAAAAAAGTACGAAAGAAAGGAAGAAAGGAAAAGAATGAAAGAAAGATAGAAACAAAGAAAGAAAGCAAAAAATATAAAGAAAGATAAATTAATAAAAAAAAAAAAAAAGAGAGAAGAGAGAGAGAGAGAGAGAGAGAGATGAGAGAAGAGAGAAGAGAGAGAGAGAGAGAGAGAGAGAGAGAGAGAGAGAGAGAGAGAGAGAGAGAGAGAGAGAGAGAGAGAGAGAAAGAAAGAAAGAAAAAAAAGAAAGAAAAGAAAGAAAGAAAGAAAGAAAGAAAGAAAGAAAGAAAGAGAGAGAGAGATAGATAGATAGATAGAGAGAGAGAGAGAGAGAGACGTAGAGATAGCAGCAGAGAGAGGAGAGAGTGAGAGGAGCAGAGGAGAGAGAAGAGAGAGAGAGAGAGAGAAGAGAGAGAGAGAGAGAGAGAGAGAGAGAAAGAAAATTAAAAGTAAACCAAATCAAAATATTCCCCTTCATTTAAAACCAAGAGAAGAAGACACGAGCATTTTTAGGACAAGTATTGTTGTTACGTGTGACCAATTAAAAATGATTAGCTTTTTTTTTAAAAAAATATTAAAATGAACTGTGACTTGTTTGTTTATTGTTTTAATTGGTGAAATGAGGAGATGAATTGAGGACAATGAACTTTAAATAATAATAATAATAATAATAATAATAATAATAATTAATTTATCACATTAAGAAAACATCAATTTTTTTATTTACTGTCTTTTCACCAAAACAAATGTTTTTACTTTATATTTTGCCACTAAGAGTCATAGCTTTCACTGTATCAAAACATAATTCAAAATTCCTTCCCCAAAATAAAATGTTTTACATTTGCTAAAACATTTACATTGTTTTCTATCACCATATGGACTTAAAACACAGCGGAATCTCAGTTCAAGAACCTCAACCGCTAACCCACACCTCCAAATCCCCCCCAAACACAACACCCGATTCTGAATGAAATACAATGTTCATTGTCCGGGTCCCTTTAATTTGTAGCCAGAATAAAGAAGTGTTAAGGAGTAGACGCACCACGCAGGAAAATATTTATTATAAGGCTTACTATGAATTATGTTTTACTATATATTCTTCAGTTTTGCATACATTGAAGATACAGCCGTCACAAGTATGAAGGTCTACCTCGTTTCGAAAGGCCCAGATTTTGTGGTTCAGGGTGTATCGCCGCGAGCAGCGTCGACCGCTGCGCCGTGAATATATATTCATATTTATTTATATTTATATATAATTATATTTACACTTATATGATTATCGTCGTACTGTAACTGTTACCACTATTCGTATGTATGTTATTTATTGTATGGTATTTCATTATTAATATTAATTATCACTTATTACCTTATTATTATTATTGTCATATTTCATATTATTATTTTCACCTACACTACAATTATTAATTATTACTCTTTTATTATTATTATTATTATTATTATTATTTTTATTTTATATTATTATGAAATTGTTTATTAATTTGATTATTATTTATTAATTAAGAAAAAATAATAAATCAATTTAATTATTTATTAATTTTATATTATATAATTAATAATTTATTATTACGATAAACTTGCCAAGACCGCAGACCAGTATTTGCATGGAAAGAAGCTTTGACAACTTTTGTGAGCATAAATGCATGTCTATCCGTGTGTAAAACAATATCATAATACACCATGATAAGACATATAGTATATATACGTATATATATATAATAGATCGCGGTGCCGGTACCCTAGTTAATATATATATATAATATTAGTATATATATATATATTATATATAAATAGTACTATATATATACTATATACTATATATAATCGTGTATCATAATAGTATATATTATTATATGTATATATATATATATAGTATATATATACTATATATAAATATATACTATATACTATACTATATGTTATATAATATATATATTTATAATATATCTATATATTATACGTAGTATATATATATACTCAGATCGAATTTATATTTTAAGCAATTATATATAAGTAAATTATATATAATACATTATTATTATGAGTATATATATATTATATATATATATATATATATATATATATATTGCTATATTATATAATATACTATTATATATTAATATTATAATATAATATACCATAATATAGATTACATATATATCTATAATTATATATACTAATATATATATAAGATAGTTATAGTATATATATATATACTATATATAGTATAACTATAGTATAACTACAGGTAATATATTAGATATATTCATATGTATGCATATTATAGCTAGAAATTAGGTATAGGTACGGTATTATCTTATATATATATATACTAAGTATAGTACTATATAAAATAATGTTATTACGCATACGTAACATAACTTTTCGTTAATATATATAATGTATATATCTAGTAATATATATTATATAGTATGTAAGTATATAGTATATATATTAAGTAATTATAACTCTAACTAACATATACAGCCGCTTTCATATACTATTAATTATCATGTATCTATTATACCAAGCTTACCATGTATACCACACTCTAGCTATATGGTTGTTGATACTATATATAGACACAAGCCGATTTAACTATCTCTGCTCATTAGAACAACATGGATTTCAATTCAAAAAAATTACCCGTCGACAACGACTAAGTCAAGATTAATGGACGGTCTTCAATCAATTAGTACAGATACGATACTAGTTCACAGAAAATCTAGCACAGAGAAAAAAAATATGCAGGCTGTTTAACACACCTTTTGAATAGAGCCTCTGTGAATATTACGCAAATGCGGTACCGACTACCCATTCAGAAATCGAGGTCGAAGCAACGAAACACGGGCATCCAATATACAAAAACTTTCCATCAGAGCTATAGTAGAACACAATCCTAATTAAACCATAGAGAAACACAATTCTATTCACACCCCGAGCCCTTACCACGAATCTGAATAAAACCAACTGAACACAATCAGAACACAGCAGCATAAACCGCGATGAGCCATCTAGAGCACCAAAGAACAGAGCAACCACTAAGAAAGTCCTTTAGCTTAAATACAAGAAATATATCAGTAAAAGACATAATACAACTCACCAATCACATCTAAAACGAATCGAGACCTCCATAAGAAACACAAATACCGGACCGAAACAAATACCAGAGACCATTATTCTGATAACATAAGCTTTTACTATTAGTTGTCGCGATTTTATTTATAATACAACCAACAAAAATAAAATCAGCCCGTATAACCGAGGATTTTATTTTATGCAGCATTATTGCATAGTAAGACCACATATATAATGAATAATAGTTTTGCATTCTTAAATACTATTACAAATGACAAGTCACACTTAATTCCACTGCACCCATACACATAATATATAATAATAATAATAATAACCCAACTGCTAGCAATCAAAGTATAATAATAATGAATGATAGATTACATAATCCCAACTCAATATAGAGTCCACATCTGAACCCCCATCTCATCACCAACATAATCACATCTCTATCAAGTCTTACAAGAAATAAACATCGCAACACACCCACCCACACTACCTAAACTAAACACCTTTCCAAAACGCAACACCCCAACACTAAAATAAATAATACAAACCAATCCACAAACAAACCACCAGTAACATCACTACCACAATCACACACAATATACACAAAAATTCAACATACACCAACAAAACACAGTACTACATCACCCCAAATACTAATAACCTCACAAAAAAACCTCAACATAAAAGAAATCACAACAACACTTCACATAACGCAAATCTCCAAATCAACAATAAAAAATCCAAAAATTTTAAACACAAATAATACACTAAAAATAAAAAAGAAACATAACACATATTACAAAAATAATTCAGAAACAACCAATAATCCCTCCCACATAACCAATTATCAACCATCCTACACACCACACAACTCAACACCAACCACCCAGACACAACAAACATAAAATAACCCTTAAATCAGCATACAAATCAATACAATAACCCCAACTCACTACACACAGATAACACACACTCAACTAATACCAACCAGAAATTAAAAACACTAAACCTCATAGACACTAAACAGAAAATAACACTATAACAGCGCAACAATCCAAGACAAACATCACTCCAAACCAACAACTATAAATCAAAAAAAATCACATATAACACACCATCAACAGACCACACATCAATACCACCATAATATATAATATAATCCAATATAATAATATAATAGTATAATAATAATAATAAGAAATAATAATAGAATATCGATAATAATAATAGTTCCTTCAGGCAAAAAAATGTAATTATAGTTGTCAAATAATTTAAGTTATTGATCTATTTAATAGTGGCCCCGTTAATGCGACCTTAAAACCTGACACGAAGCTGAGCTTAACTTGCCTACAACGGGTTGTGAAACGCTCTCGCCGGTCTTTTGTGTTCTACCTGATGAAGTCCACGGGATTTCAGAAATCGAAGCAAAGGAGTGAAATTTGTTTCAAATTAAAGCGAGCAAACAAGAACTTTGCGGTCGAGGTATGCTAATTTTAAATTTCCATTTTAATAATTTTCAAAATTTGTTTTACTAAATTTAGTATAATAATTAATATATATATAGGTATATATACTATATCGACTAATTTATATATATTTATATATTATTAATTACTATGATAATGATGCTCTATAGTCTATATTATTATTATATATGATATATATATATATAATTATAAAATACATATAGTATATGTGTATATATTACGTATAGATATATATATATTAGTATATAGTTATATATATACAATATATAATTTTTATGGTTTAAAAAAAAAAACATGTTATATTTTATATGTATCAATAGTATATATTTTAAAACTATAATATATTAATAATATATATGTATATACATCTCTATTTTAATATATAAGTTAGGAGAATTATAGTATATAAGTATATATAGTTATAGCTATAATATATATAGTATGTATATATACTATATATGTATATATATATATATATATATAATAGTATATATATATATAGTTCAAAGCAGCAGAGAAATCGGTTTGCTTGTTGTAAATTCTGAGACCATGAATTTGGCAATGCCCGAGACGAGGAAGCTTTTTTGAAAATATTAAATAAACAAAAAATGCCGAGATGTCATTTCGTTTTCAAATTCGGGTTATGGTCCTTTTGAATGGGAAGATTGTAGACCCCGTTGGAGGTCCAGAAATTATTAAAGATGAAGAAGAAAAGAAGAAAAGAAGAATAAGAAAACGAAGAAAGAAGACCAGAAGAAAAGAAGAAGAAGAAAACAGGATAAGCAAAGCAAGAGAGAACATGCAAAGAATCAGGATTTTAAAAAGAAATCAAATAAAAAAAATAACTTTTTTGTTCAACTATTATATATATTACATCATTAAAAGAATAATCAATATAATTAATAATCTGAATAATAATAATAATAATATGAATAATGAATGAACATAATAATAATAATAATATATTATAATTATAATAATATAAGTAGAATATAATATAATATGAGTAATTCATAATATGCCAATTTTAATATATATATATTATATATCATAATAGATATAATAGTATATCGTATACCTATACTCGTATTAAATTATATTATAGTTAAGCTATACATATATTAGTATAATACTTACTCAAAAGGGAACGTGTATTGCATGAGCTATATACAGTATATAAATTAACTATTAATATCTATACGTACGTACTTATAACTATATACGGTATACTGAGTATATATGATATATAGTATCTATACTAGTATCTATATATAATGTATATAGTATATATTACGGTATATACATGTATATATATATATAGTACTATATATATATATATCTATTCGGTATATCTAATATAGTATATATATATCATAATATAATATATTAATTTATTATACTATAAATAGAATATAGTATATATTAGTATATAGTTAATCCTACTGAAATTGGTTATAGTATATATATATATATATATAAGTTAATATATCTAATATAATAATAGTTATATATAATATATAATTATATATATATATATATATATAAATATATATATAAATTATATATTTATATTATATATAATAATATATATTATATAATTATATGATTTATATAATATATTATAATATATTATACTTTTATAGTAATGAATATATTTATATATATATAGATATAATTTTACTTATATCTTAGTATCCTTGAAAATATTTATACTTCTTTATCTCTTGACAACAAACGCTTCATTTAATTTTTGGCTTCTTAACCTAGGACGATTTTAAGGCACCTTAAAAATTAACTAATAAAATTAAAACTAAAAATTCGATTAAAATGAATATATATATTATATGTATAGTATAGTATTATATATATATAATATTAGATATATATATATCATATATATATTATATACCTATATAATAATAATTACCTTATCTATTATATATTTTATATATATTAATATATATATTATTTATAATATCTATTTAATAGTATATTATATATAATATATATATATAGTATATATATGATATACTTATATATATATATAGTTATATATTATATATATATAATAACTTGTATATCTATATATAGTATATATATTACTATATATATATATAATATCATATACTAATATATAATATATATATATATATATTATATTATAGATATATATATAATAGTATAATATTATAGAAATATATAT
This sequence comes from Trachelipus rathkii, assembly GCA_015478945.1. Taxonomy (NCBI): domain Eukaryota; kingdom Metazoa; phylum Arthropoda; class Malacostraca; order Isopoda; family Trachelipodidae; genus Trachelipus; species Trachelipus rathkii. The sequence goes on along the minus strand of JABUQX010033978.1, from coordinate 3,396 downwards.
GTGTATATAGTTATATATATATAATATATAAGCTTAGGTTAGCTATATATATATATATATATATAGTATATATATATAGATAAGTATAATATAGTTTATTATTAGTACTATATTATTTTATATATTATTTATAATATATTTTAGTATATATATATATAGATATGATATTATATAATAAATATATAGTATGTATATAATATAGTATATAATATATATTATTTATATATAATAATATATATATATATATATATTTAATATATATATATATGATCACTGAATTTTTCCTAAGACACAAATAATGACTATAATATTATATTTATATTATAATATTATTGTAAATATATATATATAGTATATTATATATATTATATATATTACATATATATTATTAATAGTATTATATATATTCATATATATATATTTATAGTATATAACTATTATATATATATATATAATAGTATATGTATATATATCTATATATATAATATATATTATAAATATCTATATCTATATATATATATATAAATTATATATATTATATATAATTATATATTATATTATAGTACTATATATATATAGTTATTATAATATCTATTTATATATATTATTTTTTATGTAAGATGGATATAATATATCTATTTAAAAATGATACTGAAATTTCCTAGACCACAGAATAATAATAATACAAAAATAAAAAAATGTTGTTTCATTTTAAAGCACGTATTTTTTAAGAAAAACTAATATAAAGAAATACAAAAGGAGAAGAATTAAAAAAATCAATTTTTTTTAATATGATGGAATTCAATCTTTCAAGCTTCTCTTTAGGCCAAAAAAACAAAAACAAATGGAATTTGCTGCATATGAACCTCGTATAGTATATACATATATTATCAGTACTATAATTAGTATATATATATATTATATATATATATATATTAGTATTATATATAATATAATTACACAGTATTATAGTCTATATATATAAATTTTTTTGCTGTATATTACAAGGCTATTAACATAATTAAATGAATTTGTATATTACATAATAAATGTTAGCATCAAATATTTTATCATTTTAATTAAAAGAACTTTTATTTAAAAAACCATATGATTAATTAAATTTCAGTATACACCACATAAATTAGACCTGATAGGTTGTATAGGAAAACAAACATAAGGTCTTAACATTTGAACACTATTATAATTTGTAATAACAAAAAGAAATACCTAACTGATGATTACCTAAACATAAATCTAAATGCAGAGAGTCATTCAAATAAACACATTATTTTTTTTCTTATACACAGCTATCCAATGTCCATCTGCTTGAAACCATCCCTGGGAGAAAGTGTTGAAGATAAGGACCAGAGTCGGTATCCCATTTAAACGAGACAGAGTTCGTTACAATGCAAAATACGCCTAAAAATTCTTTCGTTTCCGAAGGCATTATATTTCTTCTTCACTTCTTTCTTATATAGCATTTTATGATTTCATGTTCTAGTTGCAATCCTCGATATTTGAAGGAATGCTCCAGATACGATCCAGAAACTTGAGATTGTAGGATGTCAACTTGTGTCCAAATTTTAAGACTCAGTCCTAAAGTTTCCTCTTACTTAGGATATTGAGCATGATAAGCATTATACAAGCTGAAAGATGCAGTCATGAGATCCATATGCGATAAAGAGTTACTGTTTGCAAGCATAATCTTCGGAAAGATGCAACACCCGTACCGCGTTATCTGGCTGCAGTGATACCGTATTGGCACATAAGCTCGTAAAAAGGGCCGGGCATTGGGAATGTGAGTCTTCTCATATGTCACTCTCATACATCACGACCGTAAAGGTTGACCATCTCACATGTGTAAACCTGACCCGCTCTCTAAGTCCGAAATGCGGTAAATTTAAAGGGGGACTTTCCATAGTTTCCAGATATGCGTCGTTGATTCGTAGCCATAAGTACATCCTATATTACTCTGAGGTACAGCTCCCATTTAGACTTGTTAGCGTATATTAATGCTCGATACGCTTGGGTAAAGTTAAAATTTTTAGTCTCTAAGATTCTATTCGATCTTGGATATTTGCACTATATTTTTTAATATGTAGTCTTTAGCAAATTTGTCATATGTTTTAGATAGAGTGAATAATTTCAGCTTTACGTACAAGAGATAGTGCATCGCCAGTAATTTAAGATAGGGTTTTTGGACCGGCAGTTCTGTTCGCTGAACAGAGCAAGACTTTTGATAACATTAATGATGCAAATTCAGTGATGTGAGATCTAGTTAACTGGCTGTAGCGCGTGACCACAGATGGTCAGATAAGTTTTCCTGAAGAATATATCACATTTACACAGACCCGTATATTTCATGTAGGTAGTTATTTTTAGATTCTTACCGCATGGGTCTGTGGTCTCTTACATCTTTAGATTTGTTAATATCCCTGATATTTGTAGATGGAACTGCTTTCGCTACTTGAGATAATATTATAAAGTCTTCATTATAACTGGCGATAAGGGTAACTTGCTGGCTGATGCGCACTACGAGATGTTTCTTTATTAAAATACCGCTCAAGCTGTGATTAACAATCACGTATATCAGTGAAAATTTGTTTCGGTGGATACTTCGTGAATTCTGTTCTCTGCGTGAGATCCTGAACCATCCTTCGTGTTACCTAACTTTAAGTCCTTTGAGATATAAACAACATCAGCTCGAAGGGTCAAGATTTGATCAGAAATTGCCCTGGAATATTGAAATGAGGAGGTCACATCCTGTATTTTGTGATTAGCTGAACGGGATTACATACTAATAAAGTTGGATTCACTCGAACGCTAATTCGTGTACGGGTTACAGAAGACGAGATCCCAATTCGCTTCGTACACAGTCTGGGCTGGAGGGATGGAGGAAATGCATCTTGCTAGTAATCACCGGAATGTTAATGATGAAGAGAATTTGGTTTAAACATTTCTTAATATACAATAGTTTAACACGGGTCTGTCACTGTTTAATGTAAATATAGTCGTTCATTCATCAATTGATTAAAGGTAAACACATCAATTACAGCTTCTTTATTAGTGGACCTTTTCGCCTATCTGCCTTTTATAGTTTTTTACGACGACCTACACCTTCGAACCCTGTCATCGTCTACGTCGTATTTTTCGTCTAACATCATCTAACATTTCATCAGAAGCATCGCTCTCGTCGTTTACACGCTGTTCGATGAATCAAGCACCTCCATAATATATTCGGAAAGCTATACCCTTCCTATACCCGTCCTACCGTGCTTTTTTAGCAAGATCTTTACCGTCCTGATTTAAAACAAAGGGATGGCCGTGCTGAACAACGAAGCAAAAATGTCCACCTAAACCATCCCCGTCTGCATTCTTTAGACCCGCTCTGAAAGA
>JABUQX010033977.1:12500-18896 GCA_015478945.1 Trachelipus rathkii | reverse complement strand
TTCCGTCATTTCTTATCCGTAATGTCGTTTCAACGAATAATTAACGATAGACCAAACTTTATTACGCTAAATGAATAGCAGAGAAAAACTGACTGCAACATTTCAAAATTTGGCATTTTAGAATGATTTAAGTCAGAATTAAAATAACGGCCCTGTTTGCGATACTCTCCTTCAACTTAGTTAAGACTAAATGGTGCCAGCTTTTTATTAGAACAAATGTTAGAAACAGATTTATTATATATACATGCAGGCCATCATATTATTGCTTGGAAAAGAGGTCCTGAGCTTAAGGTCTTAAACTCCTGGCAGTTTCCATCATGCACGATGGATGCTAGCCATATACCTTAAAAGAATTTTTTATACAGGGATGAATAATACGTTATCGGTCAGGAAGAAATAGCGTTTCTGATTATGATTTTATTATAGTTGAACTTTATGTAAAAACCCTGGTTTACAATATCCTGATCGCACATAAGCTCCCAATCAGGATCTTTTGTTCTTTAAAGCTAGTTCTTTACAAAAATATAAATCGTGAAATATCTTAGGTCGCACTTTCCAAAATTAAGAGCCAAAAATCCAAAAATTTCTACTTTAGCTTTCTTCGACAATGAAATATCAGTTATTGAAAAAAAAGAACATGGTGCACGCTTTAAATAACGAAGGGATTTTGGCAGAAGCAAATTGGAAACTAAGCAATAAAGGAATTTTGAGCAGTTATTGGATACATGGAAAATGCATGACTTTATTTCCCGACAAACAATTAGATTTTTTACAGCGATTCATTCTACCTTGGGTTTTCTTAAATGACCCACCAAACATGGGAAACAAAATGAACAATACAAACAATGTTTTCATTGACAACCAATTAAAAGTCGTAAACGATTAGGAACTGACCGGGGCCCCGGCCCCGGCCAACCCTGGCCATTTTTACGCACCCCGGCCCCGGCCCCGGCCCGGCCAAAAATCAGGAAAAACCGGGGCTTTCTGCCGGGGTTAACTGTAAATTTACACTAAATAATAGAGGGTTAAATCAAACAAAATAAAAAAATATATTTTAATTCCATTACTCTTTGTATAAAATTGATGAAAATATATATAAACATACCTAAATATAATCAAATTTTTTTTTGGTATTTACTATGATTTCAAATTTAAAATTGAGGCCAAATTATAATTTTTCCCGAGTTTTTAACATAAAAATATTCGAAATTTGATATATTCAAACGAATTCGGAAAAGGAAATAATTATAATGTTAAAATATTAATGTATTATTTATTTAAAGTATATCTTCAAGAAAATCAATATTTTCGAAATCTCTTTTCAAAATTATTTATTTAATTGAATTAATATTATATATATAAAATATATATATAGTATAATATAATATATAACGTATATTATATATTATATTTTATATTATATTATATAATATATATAGTATATATATATATATTTTATATATTATATATCTTATATATATATATATATATTATATATGATAATACTATAATATATATATATATATATATATATTATATATAGACTTAGAGAGAGAAGCCCTTGGACTCTTTTTTAGTATTATGCTTTACTGTCACCTCATTTATTACTAAATGTACACAAATTAAAAAAATTGTTAAAGACACTTTTTTTAATGGAAATAAATTTTGAAAAAGGAAAGCTAATTTTTCGTCCCGACACGCGAGAGCTCTTCAGGCTAAGGGACTGGATTTCCTTCTTGATCTTCATCAGTTCAAGTGTGTTTCATTTGGTCTGCTATTTTCTTCATGGTGTTGTTGAAATATTTTTGATGTTTCATTGATATTCATTTTTGTATAATAATCTATCTTAACTTACCGATGTTTATTGTAGGTTGTTACTATTATAAATCAAAAGGATTCCATGATTCTGCGATTGATATTGCTGATCATCTTTATATTGTGTTGATCATTGGAGTAAGAGTGGCCTTGTTACGCCTTTGGACTTGTTAAAAGCTGAGTTTATGCTGTCTTGTGCGGTCTCTGTATGTTGATTTTTTCTTCTTTGCAAATCTATGGTTTCACCTATATATGTTATATTGCAAGTATTGCAGGGGATGTGATATATACAGCTTTGGGGGAGATTTTCTTTTCATTTTTGGGGTTTGAGAATGGTTTTTTTAAGGTGATGTTATTTGATGGAATGAGTGTAATATTTTTTTGGTACTATTTGTTTTAACGAATATAATGGTTATTGAGGAATTGGTAAAAAGGAGGTGTTGCTATTTTTCGGGGAAAGGTGCTATAGTACCTCTTTTTGCTTTGTTAAATGCTTTTGTTGATGAAATACTCAGGATAGTAAAAGTGATTTGAAAGTATTGTGGATGTATTTAGTTCCTTGTGCTAGAAGAGGGGGGCATATACGAAAGGCAGGGAGAAATAGAGATGACAGAATAGGCTATTTTGTGTTGGAATGATTTAGATAGCCATGGTATATAGTTTTGTGGATTGTTGTTTCTATATATAGGTAAATTGCAAGTGATTGCTTATTCATGTGACTTAATGTATCGAGGAAGGGATAGAGTTGTTGGAAGGCATTTCTATCGTATACTAACTGAAGGATGAATAGAGTCAATATAGTTTAGGACATCATAAGGGTTGTGTTGTGAGGGAGGGAAACAAAAATGTCATCTACATATGTAATCCATAAACTATTGTTTAATGAAGGGTGGGGTAAAATATGATAAATTCTGTTAGTTCCCATGCAGTTATATTTTAACTGAGGATGGAACAGTGGGGATCCCATACTCAGGCCGAAAGCTTGTTTGTAATATTTGCCATTGAAATGAAAGAAAAAGAAGTTTTGTAATGAGAGATTGCTGAGCTTTTAATGTGGTGATGAAACTGACGGCATATCTCGCCATTACAACAAACTTATTTCAATTGCCTGTCCAAATGCTTCCAAACAAACTTTCGTCTTATAATCTCCCTGTCTCCCTACTTCAGTTAACATTTTATATGGAAACATAACAGAATCTTATATCATATTTGTACCCCACCCTTTATAAACAATAGTTTATGGATTAGGTATGTTGATGACATTTTTGTCTCCCTCCCTCACCACACCAACCCCGTAATGATGTCCTAAACTATATTAAACTCTATTCATCCTTCAGTTCAGTAATACGATAGAAATTGCCTTCCATAACTCGTATCCCCTTCCCGATACCCGTTAAATCACATGAATAGCAATTACTTGCAAGTTTAGCTATATATAGAAACCAACATCGCCTACGCAAACTATATTAACATTGTTCTATCTAATATTCCCCAAACACAAGAATTAGCTGTCTGTCATCTCTATTTCTCCGTGCCTTTTGTATATGCTTCTCCCCCTGTTCTAGCACAAGAAACTAAATACATCCACAATACTTTCAAATCTACGGATCTGATCGCTTGTTTTCATCACAAAAGCATTTAACAAAGCATAAAAGAGGTACTATAGCACCTTTCCCCCGAAAAAATAGGTCACACCTCCTGTTTACCAATCCCAATACCATTATATTTCGGTTTTAAAACAATATTACCAAAAGTATTTGATTACCCTCATTCATCAAATAACATCACCTTAAAAACATTCTCAAACCCCCAAAACGAAAAGAAATCTCCCCCAAAGCTGTATATATATCACATCCCCTTGCAATACCTGCCATAAACATCTAGTAGTGAAACTTCATAGTATCAATATAAAGAAAATCAACATACAGCTGACCTGCACATAGGACTAGCAAAAATTCAGCTTTAACAAGTCATAGTCGTTAAGCGAGCGAGGCCTACGGTCTGAGTCAATAATCAACAATATTAAAGATGATTTCAAATAGTATCTATTTAGTTCAATCACAATACCATGGCAAAATCATGGAATCCTTTTGAATTTATAATAGTAACAACTACAATAAGCATCCCGGTAAAGTTAAGATAGTATTTTATACAAAAAATATCTGTGAAAACATTTCATAAATTATTTCACAACACCATGAAGAAAGAATAGCAGACCAACTGAAACACACGTTGAACTGATGAAGATCAAGAAAGAAATCCAGTCCCTTAGCCTGAAGAGGTTTCGCGTGTCGGGACGAAAATAGCTTTCCTTTTTAAAATTTATTCATTAAAAAAAAGTGTCTTTAAACAATGTTGTTTAATTGGTACTTTAGTAATAAAATTGAATGTGACAGTATAAAAGCATAATACTAAAAAGGAATCCAAGGGCTTCCTCTCTAAAGCAAAATATCACGTACGAGCAAGTTAGTCCTAAATATATTATATATATATATATATATTATATACTTATATATATAGTATATTATATTATATATATATATTAAAATATAGGGTAATATATATATATATATATGCATATATATATATTATATATATAAATATGTATATATATATATATATATATATATATATAGTAATACAAACTTGACTTTAATCTAGAAAATCAATTATTTTCTAAAAATTTCTTTCGAAACATATTTATTTAAATTTGAATTAATAAATGTTATTTTTTTATAATTTTTAATTATTAATTAATTGAAATTATATTAATCCTAAGTTTTAAGACTTTCAGTGTTTTTGACTTACATTTCTAATTTTATCTAACCCGGCCGCCCCCGCACCCCGGCTAAATTAGAAGCAAGCCCCGGGCCTCCTAGCAACATTGCCCGCCCCGGTCTGTGGGGGGTTCCCTTATAAACGATACTGTCTGAAGAGGAATTAAAGTTCAATGATGTAATAATAATACCAAAATGAGAAACAAAGAAACTACGTCTTACAGTTGTCACGGCGCTCCGTAAACGTTTCCCAAATATTAATAAAGGAACTATAGCTACAGATCTCATTTAATTATATTATATATATATATATTATATTATATATATATATTATATATATATAATATATATATATTATTATAACATGATGTAGTGATATGAATATATATATATATATATATATATATATATATATATTATACTATATATATATATAGTATATATTATATAAAAAAAATATGAAAATTCATATTACTGTCTCAAATTTATTTTTTGCAAATAAATTAAAAATTTTACATTCTGAATGATTTTCTATTGTTGAACCTTTCGTGCGGGCACAAATAAAAGTAACCCATATTAAAAATCAAATTATGAAAATAAACATTTAATTAATTACAAACTCAAAAGACAAATATAAATCCCTCAATTTCTTAAATCAAGTCCAATTTATTTTTGCAAATAAAATAATATATTATCTATGTCTGTGTGATGTTTATTGATTTGAACCCATCGTGCGGCACGCACCACTTAAACCGTTAACCAAATAAATTAATATTTGAAATACCCGGTTTTCTCATTCATAGGAGTACAGTGTGATTAGGATCAAAAAGGAAATTTTTAAATTCTTAAAAATTTTCCAACCCTAATATATATATGAATATATATATAAATATATATATATATTATAAAAGTATATTATAATATAGTATATATATATATATATATAATCTAATATTATATATGTATATATATATAGATGAAATAAATAGAAATAAAAATTTATATATATATGTTTGCTAGAACGAAACCACTCACACGCTGGGCCTCTCTCAAGGCCCCAGGGGGCGGAAGAATAAAACATTGAAAAAAACCCGCCCAATCCCAGTTCTAACGCAGAAAGATTCTTGAGGATGAGCGCAGACGTGGGCCTTCTTAAAGATTAGGAAGATTATAATATAGCTGGAAAAAACAGAGAAGGCAAGGAGTCCACGAAGCAGAAGTAGGCTGGAACAGAAAGAGCCGACCACAACGAACAAGTCCTGGGGGTTCACCATACTCACGCAGAATTCGTGCGGAGGCAAGGCACCCCTTGTGCTGACAGGGCGACGCAAGGTGGGTGGAATTGCGAGTGTGTGAGGTCAACTCCCCGAGCATCTGCCGCCCGTAGTGGATATCCTGAAGCGAAAAGGGATTAGAGCGCCATGATTACGTCGCCCAGAGATAGAGGATCAAGAGAGTTGAAGAGGACAGCCTTATTAGTCTCTTAGCCTTAAACTCAACCCTATCCAATAGAAGGGTGGAGCCGGAGCCCCCCCCAAATGTGAGAACATACTCCATACAAGGACGGATAAGGCCCTTATATAACTAGAGTAGCTGTGTAGAGAAAAAAAATCCCGCAATATTAAAGAAAACTCCCAGCCACTTTGAAGCCACCTTAGCAACCCTTGTGATATATGAGGTTTCCAAAAATATTTGTTGTTTATATTAAGATCAAGATTTTTTTTTTTTTTTTTAAATTGCAGATTTAGAGCCGTCGAAGGAAATAGGAAAGGTCGGAAGTGTTTTTGAGAGGGAGACGTGTAGA
>JABUQX010033977.1:0-7500 GCA_015478945.1 Trachelipus rathkii | reverse complement strand
CAACCACTGGTTCATAAAAACAGGATTTGGTGCTTACGCACTGATGGTATCGTGGAGGACCTCATCGGTTCGTTCTAAAAATAATGATGAAAGAATAATTTGCAAGTGGCACCGGCGAGCTTATAAGGAGACCTGAAAAGGATACGTGTGAGCATATACACGGTCTATCACCACACCAAGGAGACACAGAAGAAAAGAAATGTCTTTTATGTAACAGTTGCCAAATGTGTAGTGACGCGCTTAATGGGTACTGGAACATGTGGAAAATGTCATGGCGGACTATGAATCTGCGGCACACTTAGGACAAGCGGAGTAGAATAGTATCCTGAAGATAGCAGTGGGGCGTTTACAGTAATAGGAAAAGAACCCACAGAGCTGGGCAGTCATGATTTTGTTCGGATTATAATGTCGGAATTAACGGCAATAGGTCTTGAGCAGTTGATCGAATACTATAGCTTATCGCTCACAGGGACTACAAATATTGACACTGGTTACCTAGTGACCACATGGACGGTGATTTGGTGTTGACCGGATTAGCATGCAAATAAAGTCTATATGATGGTGGACGGCTTATACCGCGCGCTAATTAACAAGCGGAAACGTTTGTTAACGCAGTGAGTCGACATAAGCTACCTCTAAGTACGTCATACAAGCTGTCACTGGATTTGTGAGACACTATACGCTTTGCGATAATATGGGATATTAGAATTTAAAAATCCCTCCTACCCTCGAACCTTCTCGTTACAACTAGGTCAATCGGAACGATCTCAAAGAGAAGCAAGTCCGAATGTTCAGTACACAGTGCCATGCACATCTATAACGAAGAAGCGGAGGAGTGATCGTTTTCTCTCGTCATGCAAGTGAAAAGCAGTTGTGTTCGATAGCAGTTCCGTTGATAGTTGAATAGCTAGCACCAGTAGGAAGATAGAGAGTAGATCGTAAGATGCTACAAAACAGCGAGTTGGGATATTTAAAGAAAAAATCGAGAAAACATGGATGCGCTTGAAGCCAGAGTACGCGTTTGGATATACAAATGACGGGTATACTCACGCAAGAAAATTAAGTCTGCCGATATGGTCCTATGACAGTGTATGAACAGTGTAGCACGCGAGTGAGAAATGAGAGAAAATATCTTATACCGAGGAGAGGTTGTAGCAGCGACTGGTCGATTGGAGAAGGACAGAGCATCACCTGAAGACAAGACGAGAAATACAGTGTAACTGAGACACATTAGGACACAAGAGAATCACTAAAAAAGGAAGGCACTTTGGAGTCAATTGTGTTGAGGGAGCGGGTATGTAGGATAAGTCGCTCTGACCTGAACATGTGTAGATGCAGGATATCAGTGCGGCATAACTATAGACAAAATTTTAGGAGTTAATATAACAGAGGCCACAATAACCTCACGAGGCACAGAGAGTCGACCTGTTGCACAACTCAGTAAAGGATACAGGAGCGGGCTAGCGCTGTCAGAGTGATTCACAGCATGCATGAGATCAGTGAGGGTGGGAGAGCTCACTTTCAGGAGTTATATATATCAGGAGACAACGCAGACGCAATCAACTTGCATGTCCTGTAAAAACTGCACAGATGAGGGAAATACTCTCGACACTCACGCACCAGTGGATGGTAGGTGCGATAACAATGGAATCAGAGAGTTGGAGACTCGGCGATAATTGTGGAGAATATTGAAAAAATGTGAGGAAGAAGCCAGGAATGTGATTGTGAATCTGCGGATGGAGACGAATGCGATTGAGTGAGGAGGTCATGCGTATGGATGTTGAAAGATGGTTAATGATTTTGAGAGTAAAGTAGTGAGTTTTTTGCGGAGTTGGGCAGGGCGATAGTATGCCGGTGTTAAAAAAGGGAGATAGGGGCGACTGATCCAATTATAGGGGCATATCGTTGTCATGGCTAGCATGTCGATTAGTAAATATTATTAAAATGTGATAATATCTGGAGAAAAGGCATCTAGCGAATGTGGAGTCGAGGAGTACAAGCTGGAATTGAAGTCGCTGAGTATGGATTAGTAGCCTACGGACACTATATACCCTGATTTTAAAGTATAGCTCAAGACGAATAACAGATTGATGGCAGTAATTTTCATGAATGATTGCAGTTACAGCTACATATAGTAGTAGGAATCAAAAGCGGAATTACGATAATATTTACTGCTGAGGATATGATATCGTACGCACACTCAGACTGGGAGTGGGCTAAGGAAATGTGATATATTTTTTTATTTAGTTAGGATTTATCAGAAGAAGGACATTTGATAAACAGTGGTTAACCTAAGGGAAATACTTGAGGAGACCACACGTAGGATTTAGCTACGTAATGACTAATAGATAGTAAACCAAAGTTGATTAGAGTGATAAAATCAGGGACTCATGACATATACATAGTAAGATGACAAGTGTGACCGTATTAGGACAGCGTATAGGGATATATATGAGTACAAGTAAGTTAATGGAATGAAGACAGGTGTTTTAGACAGGATGAGCGAGTGTTACTACCGTTTTGTTATTAATCATTTTATAATTATATATGATATTATATACTACTATACTCCATACCTGTATTATTAATGGTACATATAAGTAGTGGGTAACAAAATATATTAATCCTATATAAGAAGAGAGTGATCTTCCAGTTAAGATATTTAGGATATATATGGTTAGTAGGTTATGAGGTTTGGTTTCGTGTATAGTGTTAGGTATATGTTCGTTAGTTAATGAGTTAGGTTAGATTATGATTAGGTTAACTACAATTAATGTGTAATGTATATTTTCTTTACCGGATGAAACGTTACACATCACACAACTGAGTATTGCTACTTAGAATTTGATCAGATTACATTTTTTATATGTGTATTTTCGTTCGCTTGGATGACAAATCCTCGTATAATAGAACGGAAAGAGCAAAGGTACCGCGAGAGATGGGGTGGTAGGAGAGAGATTGTTGTAATAGAGTATGGCAGCGTATTCTGCTCTAAGTTTGCAAGAGACACAGAGGAAGAATTTGACATGAGAGTATGATTCAGTATAATGATGGGAGGAGTGCCTGCGACGGAGGGAGATTGCGCAAAGGAGGTGAGATATGTTAGGATGAATGAACCTAGCGAAAGTGATGAATATGTGAGGACACCTGAAATGACGGTTGTAATAGGGTAAGAGTTATATGTTGAAAGCATATAGAAGATGCTGGTGGCGCCGAATACAAAAAATACAATACCAGAGTGCGAACAAACTTTATGAGAGATATTCATATGTGGTCAAGATATCACTCGACACATGCTCTAATGATAATGACGTACCAAATGCAATTGCAGCAGTGGAACCTGACTGAGAGGTGAACTAGAGGAAAGCACATTAATGTATAGATTCTACTAATCTAAGGTAGGACATTAAAAGGGATGAAAACTTTAGTAGTTATTATCCATACATGGCTAATCGCAGCCAATCAGACAAAAAGATCACCATGTAGGCACAACTACTAACGTATGACTATGGGTTAAACACTTGTCATTTATGGTCCTACTGACGAGGGATCATGTACTATCCTTCTCGTCCAGAGCTAAATCCCAATATTATTTTGTTATCTGGAGTGCAATATATCGCATGGAGACTGTCAACTTACCAACCTAGAACAACAGGAGTAATGTATCTGGAGCGGGCGCGACATGAGGGTAGTTTGAAATTGACTAAGTGGGCGCACTGAGGCGCAGAGTTTCATTATATGATGCCAAGGAGAGAGTAGAATTAAACTAAGAGCAATCTACGCCAAGGAGTCTTGCGGATGGGTCCGCAGGCGTACCGATAATGGATCTATACCGAGAGATGAGCGCAATCAAGCACTAGTAGATTGGTATTGAAGACACAAATATGATAGAGATGGAAAATAAAGAAGTAAAAACACTATCGGTGCAAGATTTTATTATAATAATATGTGCAGCATCACTGACAAGGTATAAGAACCGAGGTCGGATCGACACGTCAAAAATGAACATACACGATAGATCAGAAGACTGGTTGGCTGGCGGAGTCTGGTAGCGTTAAAGACGGATTATAGTTGATTCGACTGACTAATGTAATATCTATCAAGAGTCTGAGGAGAGCTATATAACAATCCATATCACGAACTCTGAGTTATCATTACAGATCGAACTGAGTAGGGAGTCTGTACGTGAGAAAGGCATTGCAAACCTACTAAGGGATGTACTCCATTTAATCATTATCAATTTATTATTGATTATTATTAATCGTTATTATTAGTATTGGATATATACTGACCTAATCAAATTACACATTATAATGTATGATTATATTATTATTATATATTATTTATTATATATTATATTATTGATTAATGATCTGTAAATACGTGGATCGTATATATATCAAGTTATCGTAATATCATATAATTATTTATTAATATAACGAGTATATGCACTAATAAGTTAATCATATTAGGATATGATAATAGTAGAGAAAAATAAATAGTGGTAAAATAAGATATAGGTAATTATCTCAGCCTATTTGAGTAAATACGCCTATATATATGCATTATAGTAAATCTTACTCCAATTTATCTTTACTTCTGAATTGCGTACCTCAAAAATATTTGGGAGTTATCAGTGTTCCTTTGTGATGCTCTAGATAGTGTGATTGTGGTGGGGCAGGGTGTATTGTGATTGGAAGGGTGTCATGGAGAATGAGTTTGTATGCTGTGTGTGTAGTAATATTGAGTAATTATGCTCACACAATAAACAGCAATACACTGTAAAGAAGATACTAAATTAAAATATATTTGCGATATGTAAAATACTACTTCAAAAAGTTATATCTCGTACAATATATTACAAAAACATTTATTAGATGACGAATAGAATGCCAATATAAAAATATAGGTATACAAAACAAATATAAGGTACGTAAAAAGACTATAGGATGAAAAAAATATTGTATAATTAAATATATAAATTAGACACTCAAATGGATGTCGGCTCAGGGTGCTGTTGCAGGATAAAACTGAGAATACTCACTCATGAAAATTTACCTACCAATGGTGTAGCTCCGTAACAAAAAATCCACTACTACATTAAATAGATATGAAGGGGAATGAATGCATATGACGCTAACTATTAAAACATCTCACTTGCAACACCCTTTTTTCAACAGACATCCTTTGTCGGAGCTACCATTATAAGTCCTGTCTCTACATGTTGCTTCAAAGTATAAATACAATAATAATATAAAACTAATTAAAAAATATATAAAATTTATAAATAATATATATATAATTTTCTATATAAGTAATATAGTAATCTATTTATACTCATATATAATACATGATTAATAAAAGGGATCAGTAAGATTACTTATAGGTAGTCAATAATAATATATATATATATATAAATAATATATATATAAACTAATAATAAAAAATTATATAATTATAATAAATATAAAAATATATAGAATAAATAATATAAATATAAAATAATATTATAATATTATATTATATATAATATAAATATTATAAATATATTATATATAATATTATAATATATTAATATATATAATAAATTTATTATAATAATATATTAATTAATTGTTTAATAATGTATATTATATATATATTATATATACTATATATACAAATAGTAATATATATAATAATAATAATATATTAATAATTATATAATATATATAGTAATATATAATCATAATTTTGATTAATTATTTCTTACTTAATTATAATATATATATATATATAATATATATAAATTATATATATATATTATATATATATAATAATATATATAAATATAGTATAGTATATATATATATATAATATATATATAATATAATATTATATATATATATATATATATTAAATACAAATATATATATATATTATCTATATAAAGTATATTTATATTTATTATTATATAATATTACTATATCTTTTATATTATGTATTATATATTATAATGAGTAATCACATAACTAATATTATATATATTATAGTAATATATATATAACTATATATAATATATATCATATATATTAATATATATTCAACATATTATAGTATTATTATAGCATTAGTAATATATATATTATATATACTTAATATTAATATATGATATATATATATAATATATAATAATAATATTATATATATATATTATGATAATATAATATATATATAATGATAATAATATATCAATATTATATATATATATATTTATTATTATGTATATAATTAGTAGATATATGATCGTACTATATACTATATACCTATAGCATATACTATATACATATACTGCACATATTATTATATCACTAGTATACTATCATATCAGGTAATTTAAGATATATAAACACATACCTACTATAATTATCAACTTAGTATCATTTATGCATGTATCATACATCCGCCATTATATGAAAGTTAATTTGTTTGCCTAAACTCATCAGTTTATAATTATAGGAATATAGTAGGCTGTCACTTAAGACATATAAAACTTATATAAAAAATATACCCGTTACTACTAGTGAACCTGTTTTAGTAGGCTCTTATTGGAGTCTCAAGATAAGACTTTCCCGAACTATAAATTACTTTAATGATATTAATTTAATGAGCCGCGAGAGCTAATTGGGTTGTTTTTCAAGCGGGCAGGACAATATTTAGATCAGTTGCCGTAGTATCATCAAGGTTAAGAAGTATTATGATATATGCAACTATTCATCATCTTGTAATTTAGTAATATAACGATTCAAGTTACCCGTATGATTAGATACTAAATGCAGGCATCTATTAATATTTTTTAAGACATCATTGGATAGATATATAGATAAAAAAAGATCACTTTACTCTATCCGCCTTTCGTATACAACTTAACTTTTAATTCATAATCTCAACCTTAGTTTTATTTTTGTATTTAAATGATACCCCTCCAGTGTTCAGTTTTCCCACTTAAGCGCTTTCAAAAAATAACTATAATCCGATTGGACTTGTCACGTGAGACGAAACTTATTGCGCATGTCAAGCTCTGGCGGGGTCAGTTAGAGAGAACGGTATATGTGGGAAGTATTCGAAACTAGTTTCAGGTAAACATGCACTTGGGTATCTGACTCTGCACAATCCTTCTCACTAGGGAACAATCAATTTCGTCTCTAATGGAACATCAGCACATCGCTTTGGTCGTTTGCTAGCTGATTGCTCATTCTATATCGTTACAGCGTGTAAAAGTAGAATATCAAACAGGTAAAGATGAAGGGACGGAAGAGGCGACACTTCGAGTGAATGCGCCCGCTGCAACGACCTGCAAATAGGTGTCAGGATAGGACGCGCCACTGGAGAAAACCCTCGCCGTGGGACCCACCCATGGAGGTAAAGAATGAAAAGCATAAAGAAATGAACAAAAGAAAAGAAAAAAAAAAAAAGAAGCAACAAATCTTGATTAGCAACCACTTAAAAAGGTAATTTTAA
>JABUQX010033976.1:17500-25000 GCA_015478945.1 Trachelipus rathkii | reverse complement strand
TATATATATATATATATATATATATATATATATATATATATATATATAGAGAGAGTTATAAGAGTTGGCCCACTTGGATTTTTTGTTTAATTTAAGGAAATTTACCTTTTTTTATTTTATTATTTTTTTTTATTTAAAAAAAAAAAAAAAAAAAAAAAAAAAAAAAAAAAAAAAATACTACCAATTATCTTTAGCATTTTTTTTGACTCCTCTAGGTAACTGCTGCCTTGACCTTGGTAGGTATCTGTGCTAACATGAGGTCAAGTAGGTATCTGACCTGTTTGGATCTGTCCTAACTTATTTCCATCCGCGGTCGCACACACACACACACACACACACACACCACACACACACACACACACACACTTACACTTATTCACTACGGCACCACACTCGCCATAGATACTTACATTTACACTTATACACACGTACAAACACACTGCCGACCCTTTGGTCTTCCATGGGTCAATTTTGGCCCACCCTAATTTTTGGCCATCCTTAATTTTTCGGCAGCCCTAATTTTTCGGCCAACCCTTTGGTCTTCCATGGGACAATTTTGAGAACCCAAATTTTTCGGTCAACCCTTTTGTATTCCAGGGTACAATTTTGGCATTGTAACTTTTTTGACCTTGTAGCTTTTTTGATGGCTTTGATGGTTCCCAATCACCGTAAGAAGTATCTAGGGATGTTCTATTAGTGTTCTATGATTATTCTATGAGTATTAGATGAGTGCCAGGTGAGTGCCAAGTGAGTGCCAGTGAGTGCCAATGAGTGCCAAGTGAGTGCCAATGAGTGCCAAGTGAGTGCCACATAGTGCCAAGTAATGCCTTTTCTAGCCTCCCCTGAGCCTAGAATAGCCCTAATATGGGTGTCTACCCCTAGGTTATAAGGTATGCGGAATCGATTGGTGTATATTACAAGTTGCTAGAATGCTTCCTACTATGAGTTAGTATTTTTCTAACACTCATACTTATAAGCGCTTACACTAGCCATAGACACTTACACTAGCCCATATACACTTACACTCACACACACAGATACACTTACACTTACACTCACACACTCGATATTTTGATGCCTCAACTTTGATGCCTCAACTTTGATGCCTCAGCATTGATGCCTCAGCATTGATGCCTCAACTTTGATGACGTCGTCTTTGATACCACCTATATTGATGATTCATCTTTGATGAAGTCATCTTTGCCGGTTCATCTTTGATAGTTCATCTTTGACGACTCAGATTTATTGATTGTTCATCTTTGATGGTTCCCAATCACCGTAAGAAGTATCTAGTGTATATCAACAAAGGGCACCAACCCAGCCGCATTCCCGCCCGCCGCGTGCGCCCGCAGGCGCAATATTTCCGCGTAACCGCGCCGCGTGCGCCCGCAGGCGCAATATTTCCGCGTACCCGCCCGTCGCGTGCGCCCGCAGGCGCAATATTCCCGCGAACGAAAAATATGATATCAATGTAAACTATTCAAAGAATTTCATTTCAAATATACTATGAGTCATTCATTTTTATTTCATACTTAAACATTTTTATTAAAAACATTTTCGCGAACCTAAAACTGTAACTCATTACAGACCTATTATTTAACACATATATTTATTAACATTATTTTTTTACTTAATACTTTTTACTTAATACTTTTTAATTTATAAATTTTTAAAAATTGTATGTAAGAAGAAAAAAACCAGAGTGTCTGATATATAATCATTTTATTTTACTACAATTGTACGAAATTTTACTAAAAACATTAACATTACATACCTTAAAGCAGTAAATCAGTAAATCAATAGAGGTGTTACCTAACACCAAGGGGGATTAGTATGCTTTTGTTTTACTGCTTTACTGCTTTAACTCATGTTTTACTGCTTTAACTCATGTTTTACTGCTTTAACTCATATGTTTTACTGCTTTAACTCATATATTTATTAACATTACACACCTTAAAGCAGTAAATCAGTAAATCAATAGAGGTGTTACCTAGCAACAAGGGGATAGTATGCTTTTGTTTTACTGCTTTACTGCTTTAACTCATGTTTTACTGCTTTAACTCATGTTTTACTGCTTTAACTCATATGTTTTACTGCTTTAACTCATATATTTATTAACATTACATACCTTAAAGCAGTAAATCAGTAAATCAATAGAGGTGTGACCTAGCAACAAGGGGATTAGTATGCTTTTGTTTTACTGTTTTACTGCTTTAACTCATGCTTTACTGCTTTAACTCATGTTTTACTGCTTTAACTCATATGTTTTACTGCTTTAACTCATATGTTTACTGCTTTCCCAACTCTATGTTTTACTACTTTAACTCATATATTTATTAACATTATATACCTTAAAGTTGTTTATACTTTTATTTATTTTATTATTATTTTTATTTATTTTTATTATTATTTTTATTATTTTTATTTTTATTTTATTTATTTTATTATTATTTTATTATTTTATTTTTTTATTTTATACGTAGTGTTATTTACTTCATGCCTATTGTTATTATTATTTAGAACACACATACACACACACACACACACACACACACACACACACACACACACACACACACACACACACACACACTTATACACACATTCACTATGACACTTACATTTACCCATAGACACTTACATTTACACTTATACACACACACACACACTCACAGATTTACTTACACTCACACACAGATTTACTTACACACGCAGATTTACTTACACTCACACAGATTTACTTACACTCACACACAGATTTACTTACACTCACACACAGATTTACTTACACACACAGATTTACTTACACACTCACACACACAGATTTACTTACACACACACACACACACACATGCACACTCACTTACACATATAACGTATAATTTATTAAAACATTTTATGTTTTAATTAAACACGTACATTTATATTACTCATTCAAATATAACTAAAATTATTTCAAAGTTTCTTAAAACTTCTATAATAAATCAATCATTATCTTTGAACAAAGAATTTATTATTAACTGTTAATACTTTTTGTTTATAAATTTTATAACTATCAAGTTTTAAAATAACTTTTACTAAAATTTTATGAAATTTTATTAAAAACATATATTTTACGTACCTTAAAGCAATAAATCAGTAAATCAGTAAAGTCAGACTTACTGCTTTACATCATCTTTAGCCATGTAATAAGTATAAAAATAACAAAATAAGTTCTTCTCTGCTAACATAACATGTATTTTATTAAAATCTTTCTAAGTTCTTATTTAAAAATAACAATTATTCACTTACATTTATATTATTCGCTCGATGTTAACTAAAAATATTTCAAAGTTTTTTAAATAATTCGGATTTTCTTTATTATTATTATTATTATCTATGTACATTGACAATCCATCACGAGAAAACACAACAACCCGCACTCCTTACAGATACGAAACTGACCTCTCTCTGTAAAATGTGTTGAAATAACTACTTTAGGCCTAAATTTAGGATAATCCTTTTTGTAGCCCAGGGCGATTTAGGCCTAATTCCAGGTCAAAATATATTTCAAACTGACCTCTTTCTGTAAAATGTGGTGCAATAACTACGTTAGGCCTAAATTTAGGCATAAATTTAGGATAAACCTTTTTGTCATCCCATGCTGATTTAAGCCTAATACCAGGTCAAAAGGTAATTCGTAGACAAGAATCATTGTTATTATTATTATTTTTATAAAATATATTTCAAACTGAAACATGCTGGATCGGTAGATCTTTAAGCTTGATAGAAGGAAATGTTTTCCCTTACTTGTGTTGGTCAGATAATCCCTTATCTCATATGACCTCTCGTATGTGATTGGTTAAGATGACTTTATCGTCTTTTGAGTTAACCTTTGTTCCTTCAAACTTTGTATTTGAGCAGAGTGTGTTTTATTATCTTTTAGACCCAAACTCATTTTAAAATCATAGTCATTTTAGCTGTTAAGCGGTGCACAAGTTATCTGATTTGTATTAAAAGTGTTTTATTTTTACTAAGTGTATATCATATTTATAATAAATACTTACATTGAGGAATAATTATTAATTTCACTAGAATAGATAATAATTAATTCACTAGATTTATAGTAGATCACGTGAAGCAAAACGCAAGAGCGCCCGCAAGCGCGACCCGGTGCGGAACCGACGCATGAACCCGCCGGCGTAATATTACTACGCGGTCGCGAAAATATTTTCTTTATGATACGCCGTTGTAAACTTTCATTACATCATTTTTGTATTTTCAAATATACCGTTTCCTATATTATGAATCGTTCATTTTATTTCTTACTTGAACATTTTTAATTTTATTTATAGAAAATACCATTTCACTGGTAAAGTTTCTTGAAAAACATTTAGTTTTGAAAAGAACATTTTGTTTTGTAGAAAAGCAGTTTGTTTTATTTATCCTAAAGTTATAATTCCTTGAGGGAAATAGAACAAATACTCCGGCTGTGACGTAGGCCATGTTCCTCTTTGTGGTATGCCTTTAAGATCTTATTACTTTAAGGAATGTAAAACAAGTTTTATATGCCTTAAAGTTACACCTATATACGACGTAGAGTTAATGTATAGAAGTTATCCCATTCCCTCCCTTTTCAAGGTATGTCTTTACGGTTTTAATCTTCTCTATGTATAAGTTATGAAAAAGTTGTTTAATCTAAAATATTATTACATAATTACTATATTAATTAATTAAATACACAATGCGTGTACATGCATAATAAACTTCCCCTCATTGTACAAACCGTAATTTCTCTTTATGGATTTCCAGTATTGGTATCATATCATTATACTTCAAAATTACATCGAAGTATGTAAGTTCATACCTCTTCTATATCAGCTGTTGTATGCATTCGGTAACCATCGAGAATATCTCACTTGGTTTGTAATAAACACTGATATACCAGGACTTTAAATAAACTAATGCGCTTGAACATATGTTATAAGGTTCGTAAATATACCTTGATACAGTACACAAACTAATATTATACATACTGAATGGGACGGTGTCCAAAAGATATCAACCTCTAGGATGTATGCCCTACCACTTTGAAATACAACGCTCCATATTTTCGCGACCGCGTAGTAATATTACGCCGGCGGGTTCATGCGTCGGTTCCGCACCGGGTCGCGCTTGCGGGCGCTCTTGCGTTTTGCTTCACGTGATCTACTATAAATCTAGTGAATTAATTATTATCTATTTTAGTGAAATTAATAATTATTCCTCAATGTAAGTATTTATTATAAATATGATATACACTTAGTAAAAATAAAACACTTTTAATACAAATCAGATAACTTGTGCACCGCTTAACAGCTAAAATGACTATGATTTTAAAATGAGTTTGGGTCTAAAAGATAATAAAACACACCTGCTCAAATACAAGTTTAAAGAACAAAGTTAATTTTCAAAAGACGATAAAATAATTCTCGACCAATCACATACGAGGTCATATAGAGATAAGGATTACTCCGACCAATCACAAGTAAGGAAAACATTTCCTTCTTACCCAAAGGATCTTACCGATCCAGCATGTTTCAGTTTGAAATATATTATAAAATAATAATAATAACAATGATTCTTGTCTGTACTGGAATTACCTTTGACCTGGTATTAGGCTTAAATCAGCATGGGATACAAAAAGACATCTAATTAGGCTAAATTTAGGCCTATAGTTATTACCCCATTTGAAAAGTTGATTTGAAATATATTTGACCTGGAATTAAGGGCCTAAATCTTGGAGCTACAAAGGATTGATCTAAATTTAGGCCTAAAGTAGTTATTTCAATTTATTTACAGAGAGAGGTCAGTTTCGTATCTGTAAGAGGTGCGGGTGTTGATTTTTCGTGACAATTGTCAGTAACACATAGATAATAATAATAAGTAATAAAAGAAAATCGAATTATTTAAAAACTTTAGCTCTTTGATTAACATCGAGCGAAAATATATAATATAGTAATAATTGTTATTACAAATAAAAAACAGAAGATTTTAACTAAGTATGTTATGATAACGAAAAGAACTTACATTATGTTTAAAAAATGATATAACAATAAGTCAACAAACAAACATGTGCTTATTGTAGAAGAAGGCGAACTAACTACTGATTTACTGATTTATTGCTGGAATACGTAAATATATGTTTTTGTAAATTTCATAAACACAGTAAAGATTATTTTAAAACGATAGTTATAAAACATAAACCAAAAGTATAACGGTTAATAATAATTCTTTGTTCAAGGCATAATGTTGATTTATTATAAGTTTTAAAAACTTTGAAGTAATTTTAGTTATATTTGGGTGAGTATTATAAATGGCGTGTTTAATAAAACATAAAATGTTTAATGGAAATTGCCCGTTATGTGTGAAGTGGTGGTATGTAATGGGTGTGTGTGTGTGTGTGTGTATGCTGTGTGTGGTAAAGCAAATCTGTGTGATATAGTAAATCTGTGTAGCTAAATCTTGTGTGTGTAAATAAATACGTGATAATGGTAAGAAATAGTCTGTGTGCTGAAAGCAAATCATGTCATAGTAAAATCTGTGTGTGTAGTAAATCTGCATGAAATAAATCTGTTATTAATCAATCTATCTGTGTGTGATTGTGTGTGTGTGTGTGTGACTGCTTGTATAAATGTCAGTGTCTATGGGTAAATGTAAGTGTCATAGTGAATGTGTGTATAAGTGTCATAGTGAATGTTTGTGTGTGTGTGTGTGTGTGTGTGTGTGTGTGTGTGTGTGTGTGTGTGTGTGTGTATGTGTGTTCTAAATAATAATAACAATAGGCATGAAGTAAATAACACTAAGTATAATAATAAATAAAAATAAAATAATAAAAATAATAATAAAAATAAATAAAAATAATAATAAAATAAATAAAAATAATAATAAAAATAAATAAAAATAATAATAAAATAAATAAAAAGTATTAAAACAAAATAAAAAAATAATGTTAATAAATATATGAGTTAAAGCAGTAAAACATATGAGTTAAAGCAGTAAAACATGAGTTAAAGCAGTAAAACATATGAGGTAAAGCAGTAAAACATGAGTTAAAGCAGTAAAACATGAGTTAAAGCAGTAAAGCAGTAAAACAAAAGCATACTAATCCCCCCTTGGTGTTAGGTCACACCTCTATTGATTTACTGATTTACTGCTTTAAATTTTTAATGTTAATAAATATATGAGAGTTAAAGCAGTAAAACATATAAATATGTGAGTTAAAGCAGTAAAACATATGAGTTAAAAGCAGTAAAACCATGAGTTAAAGCAGTAAAGCAGTAAAACAAAAGCATACTAATCCCCCTAGGTGTTAGGTAACACCTCTATTGATTTACTGATTTACTGCTTTAAAATGTAATGTTAATAAATATATGAGTTAAAACAGTAAAACATGAGTTAAACATGAGTTAAAGCAGTAAAACATGAGTTAAAGCAGTAAAGCAGTAAAACAAAAGCATACTAATCCCCCCCTTGGTGTTA
>JABUQX010033975.1:15000-16844 GCA_015478945.1 Trachelipus rathkii | reverse complement strand
TATAATATATAATATATAATAGATATATATATATTATATATTATATATAATATATATATATTTATATAGTAGTGTTATAGTTAATATATATATATATATATATATATTATATATATATACTATATAATATAGGTATATATAGGTAGTGGTAAGTAGTATAGATATATAGAGTATAAGTAAGTCAGGGCGGTGGTGGAGTATTGAGGTGAGGGTAGCGGAGGTGGCTCGCTAGCGCAGAGATTTTGTAGGTTGAAAGTAATTGAAATTAAATTGTAAAAGTATACTAAATATTATTAAAATTATTAATAAAATTAAAAAAAGAAGCTATTTTGCTCATAAATTAAAAGAGAAAACAACCGACATAATTAATAGCTATAAGTAATTATTGAATTTCTTTAGAAATTCTCGTCCTACTCTGATGTTAATGTAAAATTATTTACCCCAGCGGACGATATGACGTCATTTTCCATCTCAGTACTTATAAGGAGTGGACTGTCTTCCTACTATGAATAACGATAAAATAATCGTATATATATGATAATCTTCGTTTCTCGATCTCCCGGAGAATATGGTACGAGAATTATGTGGCTTGTGGCAGTTTCTTTGAAATTTTTGTATCGAATGAGTCTGATTGATCTGATATTGAATATTAATTTATTAAAATAATTGAAAATACAGTAAATTGTGCAATACATTTGCATAATGGGTAGTGAGATTTTATATTAAACGAAAAAACGCTTTAAAACTGATCTATTAAAACGAGAGCTCTATTTTAAAAAAATGATAGGGTCTTTAAGAATACTCAATTGGGAATGTGATTTTAAAATTTAAGTATTGGGTAAATATGAATGAAAACAAGCCTTTCATACAAATAAAATAGGTACGTATTATAATTATTAATAATATTATTATTGTTTTGTTAGCTATATATTATATATATATTATATATATATAATATATATATATATAATATATAATAATATATTATATATATATATGATAATATATATATAACTCTGCCTACCCAAGTATTCTTCCAGGTACGCCACTGATATATATATAAATATATATATAGTATATATATATATATATATATATATATGATATATATATTATATATATATATATTATATATATATATATGATTATATATATATATATATATATATTATATTGATATATATATATATTATATTTAAATATATATAATAATATATATATATATTATATATATATAATTATATATTATATATTATATATATATAGTTATTTAGATATATATATAAATTAATTATATATATATATATATTTATATGAGGTTAGCTAATTTCTTTCTTCAACAATAAAATTTTAGTTTCCATTAAGCATGAGGTTATTTATCAGTTTATTTTTGGTATGCAAGATAAGTATGGTTAATCTAGCTGTGCTGCTCTTAGATCTTTCCTGATAGTTGAAGAAAGAGGATGTGCGTGGTTGACTGGGTGCGTGTGCATTATTGATAGATTTACACATGTGTAATTTGTTCATAAAGGTGATAATGCTTTGAGAAGCTCTCTTTGCTAAGAGACTCAATCGTGCCTCCAAGTTTATAGGATGTATGCAAATCCGGCAAATGGAGGCCTTGTGATGTCTTTGAGAGCCAAGAATATAATTTTCTTCAACATTAGTTTGGGCGGCTTATCTCTGTCCCATCTTAAGTTGTCATACTTTACCATTCAATCGTATACCATAAATGGAGTCTGCTAAATTTATATCAAGATGGTCAATTTACTTTGGACTAAAGTACGAAATATAGAGACTGCTGCTTCCAATAAGGAAACAGGTTATTTAGTAAAACTAGCGTT
>JABUQX010033975.1:0-5000 GCA_015478945.1 Trachelipus rathkii | reverse complement strand
AATTTTTCTGTTTTAAAACTATTTTTAATTTTGTAACAACTGCAATATGGAAATTGGGTCTAAAAAGTATCGTTTTAAAAAATTTCTTTCAGAGAATAAAAAAAATGCTAAAAATAAGCTAAAATATATGATTAAAAAGAATATTTAAAAGGAAATTTTATTTCTAGCCAATTTTTTACGTAACAATTTTTTAAATATTTATTTTTTTTCTCCTTTTTTTGGGGGATGGGGACTTTAACTCCTTTTAACAACCACATATTGTCTCATTTTTAAAATAGAAATCCATTTTTTAAAACAAAATTCATATCTATTTTATATTTTTAAAAAATTATTCCTATGACTAATGTTTGTTATTAATCTTTGGAAAGAGAAAAGCTTAGGTTTACTAATAACCTGTTCCTTATTGGAATCAGCATTCTCTTTCTTATATATTTAGTTTTTAAAGAAATTTGACCATCTTGATCTAAATGAGGATCAATTATAGGTATAGAGACGGAATGGTGAAAGTAATGACATCACTTAAGATGGGACGAGAGATAAGCCTCACCAAAACTAATGTTGAGAAAATTATATCTTGGCTCTCAAAGACGATCGCAAGGCCTCATTTGCAGGTAGTTTGCATACATTCCTATTAAAACTTTGAGGAGATTGATCTCTTTAACAAGAGAGCTTTCAAAGCATTATCACCTTTATGACTATTTACACATGTGTAAATCTATCAATAATGCACACGCACCAGTAAAAACGCACATCCTCATTTCTTAATATCAGGAAAAGAATGCTAAGAGCGCACAGGTAAGCTTAACATACTTATCTTGCATTACAATAAAATAACCTGATAAATACCTATGCTTAATGGAAACTAAATTTTATTGTTGAAGAAAAGAATTAGCTACCCCATTTATATATATATAGTTAAAGTAAATATATATATATATAAAAAAAAAGATAAAGAAAAAAGAAAAAAATATATATATATATATATATATATATATATATATATATATATATATATATATATATATATATATATATAAAAAACACTTATCACTCCTTTCGTTTTTAAACCGGGGAATATTATTTATTGATAAGATAACTGCTCATCCTTCTACACCTCACCGCAGTGTGATAGGTATTGATAAAAATAACCCCTTAAGTAATTTCACTCTGCTGGGATTGAACCTGGGCCCTAGCAGATGAACGCGTATGTGTTTGACCACTACGTCACGATGGACTAAAAGAAGAACGCGAGAAATGTTCCTGTAGTGAATATATCACCCACCAAACCACTGCGGTGCTCTGCAGTTATGTTATCAATACATTATATTCCCGGTTAATAAGTATTTCACTCTGTGCGGTGCTCTGTTTGACCCTACGCCCGAGTGTGGACGGGAAGAGCGCGTTGTGGTTCCTGTTTGGTGGGTGATATATTCACTACAGGAACATTTCTCGCGTTCTTCTTTTTTAAGTCCATCGTGACGTAGTGGTCAAACACATACGCGTTCATCTGCTAGGGCCCAGGTTCAATCCCAGCAAAGTGAAATTACTTAAGGGGTTATTTTTATCAATACCTATCACACTGCGGTGAGGTGTAGAAGGATGAGCAGTTATCTTATCAATACATTATATTCCCGGTATAATAAGTATTTCACTCTGTGCGGTGCTCTGTTTGACCCTACGCCCGAGTGTGGACGGGAAGAGCGCGTTGTGGTTTCTGTTTGATGGTGATATATTCACTACAGGAACATTTCTCGCGTTCTTCTTTTAGTCCATCGTGACGTAGTGGTCAAATACATACGCGTTCATCTGCTAGGTCCCAGGTTCAATCCCAGCAGAGTGAAATTACTTAAGGGGTTATTTTTATCGATACCTATCACACTGCGGTGAGGTGTAGAAGGATGAGCAGTTATTATAAAAGCTCTCGATAGCTCAGTGGTAGAGCACTCGGCAAACAAATCGAGGATCCCAGGTTCGCAACTGGTCGGGTGGGAGAATGTGAGCTTTTCTCTCCTTGGGCTTGGCTTCGTCCTGCTCGGACGTTAAATGAGTACACACCCTCCTATATTAGGGCTAAGCCTGTGTGTGAGTGGTGGTGTTTATCTGTAAATATATATATATATATATATATATATATATATATATATATATATATATATATATATATATATATATATATATATATATATATATATATATATATATATATATATATATATATATATATATTAAGCAAATATAAAGAGTTATTGTATAGAAGATTTATTTTTATATATATATATATATATATATATATATATATATATATATATATATATATATATATATATATATATATATATATAATATCTGGTTGGTTTAAGCTTTTTATTTAAAAATTTTTTTTGCTTAAACCAACTAAAAATCCGATGATTTTGTGGTTTTTATGGTTTTTTATGCCTTTTCTAATAAATAAAAGAGCTCTAAATAAAAGCATGAAGCTATATTTGAGAGGGAGGAATAACTCGAATAGTTTATCATTCCAAAATTTTAAAAATATTACATATTAACTTTACACATACATTTACTTTTCATTTGTATTTTTTCGTAATTTTAAATTGCTGATTTAAAAAGAATATTGTATTAATAGTAAAGAAGATTTTTTGGCCCATATATATATATATATATATATATATATATATATATATATATATATATATATATAATGTAGTTAGTATATATATATATATATATATGTGTGTGTGTATGTGTGTGTGTATATATATATGTGTGTGTGTGTGTGTGTGTGTGATCAAGTGGGCAATGGCCAAACAAAGGCTTACCAATTTCCACCGGAGTTTTGGAAAAATTGGAAACCAGAGCCAAATTAAAGCCTGACATGCTCCGATCCGCATCGCTTGAAATTGTGCAAATCAAAATAAGTTGGAAACATAGATAAATGAATTGTGTTCCAGACTTTACTAGTGGAGTACATGTAAGTTTGAGCATAGCAGTTAAGTCTGGATCAGAGAGGTGGACGAAGAATTGATGAGACGGTCCGAAATACGTGTCTCATTAGCTCTCCTCAAAGATAAAGGTACAAGAATGGAAAATTCAGAAGAGCGTCGAAGCAGAGAAAGCAGTCACCGAGAGTGGTGGTGGTGGTGGTGGTATGCAAATTATAAGAGCAGTTGTATAAGAAGAGTGCTTTAACAGTTCAACGGCTAAAAATATTGGAAAAAGTTAGTGAGAGCACAGCAGGAGAGTTAACAAGTTGACAAGCCCTAGACTACACTTTATCAAGGAGAGCAATATATGTGGAACCACCCCAGATATGGGATTCATACCCCATACAAGGAATATATATATATATATATATATATATATATATATATATATATATATATATATATATATATATATATATATATATATATATATATATATATATATAATATATATATATATATATATATATATATATATATATATATACACAGAGGTGGGCATCGTTACTCAAAAAAGTAGTTCCGTTATCGTTACTCCGTTACTCGGAAAAAGTAGTTCCGCTATCGTTATTCCGTTTTATGAAAGGAAAAGTAACGAAGTGCCGTTACTCCGTTACTTTTAGCTTTTGACTATGACATTAATTACGGTATCTTATTTAATTTATTGGTTTGTGTATATTAAATTTTCAACATTATCATTATTATTAAAAAACATATCCTCATGTAAGAACCTAGCGCACTCAAGACTTAGTCCCTTTACATCTACCAACGATTTAATTGCACCAGTCACCTTCCTGCCATTCACAACTTTCCTACTACGCTCTGCATCATCCGTTCCCTTTCGTCCAACATATATACTAAATATTTAAACTCAGACACTTGTTCCAGCTGCTCACCATGTAACATAACTTCACACCGAGGACTGTCCTCGTTCACTACCATAGCCTTACCCTTATCTACGTTTACCTTCAAACATCTCCTTTTACACACCCTGCCAAATCTCTCTACCAATCCTCTCAAACTCTCAGATTCCCCACACAAAACAAAATCAACCACATATAATAGTTAGGGCACCGTCCACTCTCTTCCATTCTCCATCATTCTAACACCATCCTCTACCACCCCACCTCTAACTATTTCATAACCACATCCATTTGCAAATTGAATAACCAAGAAGACATAGCCCATCCCTGCCTCACTCCGAAATTAATATTAAAACAATCACTTTCAACTTCATTTATTCTTGCACACGTTTCACTTTCGTCATACATACTTTTGATTCCACTCAGAAGCTTAACACCAATACCATATTTCAATAACACCTGCCATAGAGCTTTATTATCAATAATATCATAAACCTGTTTGCAAATCCAAAAAAAACTAAATACAGTTTATTCTTGTTCTCCCTCATTTTCTCAATCATTTGTTTCAATGTAAAGATTTGATCCACACATCCTTTACCACTTCTAAACGCACCTTGTTCTTCACAATCAGTCCTTCAGACACTCGACGCATTCTTTCGACCAAAATACGTATTTATCTTCCCTACTACACTTAATAAACTAATTCCTCTATAATTCCAACAGTTACCCTTATCTCCCTTACCCTTATATAAGGGTACTATTAATGCTCTCCTACATCTCTCGGAACTATACCCTCCATAAACGTTTTGTTACACAACTTCCAAATCCACTCAATCACCATCTCGCCTCCGTTCTTGATAATTTCACCGGTAATTTCATCTATACCTGTAGATTTACCATTTTTCAACTTTCTCGCCTACCCATTACCTCCTCCTCACCAATGGCCTCATCCCCAAAATACCTATTCCTTCTTGCACCATCAAACACACACACATTCTCTCTCACCTCTTCATTACTGCCAATGTTATGCAGATTTTCAAAGTGTTTCCACCACACTCTAGTCACATTCATTTCATCAGTTACGAAAGCACCATCCCTATTCATTATTCTATGCAGATTCCCTTATTCTTATTATTAACCTTTCGAGCTTCCT
>JABUQX010033974.1:0-24123 GCA_015478945.1 Trachelipus rathkii | reverse complement strand
AGACGCTGACCCTATATATATATATATATATATATATATATATATATATATAGTATATATATAATATATAATATATATTATTAATATAATAATATAATATATAATTATATATATATTATAATATTAAGTATATATATATAATATATATATATATATAATAATATAATTATATATAATTAATTATAATATATTATATTATTATTATTATTATATATATTATTATATTATATTATATATATATATATATATATATATATATATATTACTATATATTACTAGAATATTATTATTATAATATTAATATATATATATATATATTAAGTATTATATATATATAATATTAATATTACTATATATATATATATAGTACGTACACTTTCTAATAAAAAATAAAACGGTGAAAAATCTTAAGGGTCAAACTTACGGTTTTCTAGATTATCGTATAGCGAATCACGTTAGACATATATTATGTATCGTTGCTCGGGTCATTAACCGTGTGCAAAATGAATTTTTTGTCTGCGCATTATTAAAGCGTAGATTTTTTTTTTCTCTGAGAACAGGGATATAGCTATAATAAAAAATTACTCGTAAGTAATTCTAAGTCTATACAAGTTCAAATCGATATTCCTCTATGGAGCTATATTTTGCTCACTAGATATTATTGCTATCTCTCTCGTTTTTCACTTTTTTCGTCTGAGAGAGTGTGAGTACTCATAATATATTAACTATCACATCATAGGATCGGAGAAGCTTAACAAATATCCTAATTAACGTGTTTTAAGATATTCAAGCACCATTATTTTACCTTAATTAATCTATTATTTAGTAACACTTATATTTTATATTTTTTAAAAGAAAATAAATTTTAACCTTTTATTTCAATACCCTTAAAAAAATATTTATCAATAGAAAATCTGCGTTTCAAAATAAATAAATAGTCATATAAGAAAGTAAATATTGATAACATTACGTTTATTTTTATAAACCGTATAAATGATAATATATGGTGAATAACGAGTAATATAATTTTTTCTTGCGAGTATTTTTCACTTTCCTTATTTCCCTAGCGAGTATCGTTTAACCTTCACGAGCATGGATTTTTCTCGCTTAAAGATTCTTATTTCTAATCTTAATCTCTATCATCAATACTTTGCTCACCTCAAATTTATAATTGAATGCTGAGTGTGCTATAATACAACCGTGAACTTCATATATTATAATTAACTTGCGTAAAAACAAACTATTAAATTGGAATCTTTCCCCTCTCTCGAGTGCCTTGCGAGAATAAGTAGAGGCGTCTAACGAAAAAAGAAAAAAATGAGACTATACATTATATTTAATGTATACTTATATTATTATACCTTCTTACGAGGTCCCTGAGAGGAAGTGCAAACAAAAATATTCGTTTAAAGCAGTAATTGACTATATATTATAAAATTTTAGTCTTCACACTATGTGAGGAGATATATTTTAAAAAAGCTCACACATTAATATCTCTATAGAGGATGATAGAATATATATAGTATTTTCTTTATTTAAGAGGTTAACTAATCATATAAGGTTAATTCACTAAAAAAAATTAGAAAATAAAAAAATATATGAGAAGAATATTATTAGTCAATAAAGAAATGCGACGGTAGATTTAAGCAAAAGATACTTAGATCAATAGCTGAGTTATGCCTCATTAAAATATTTTTATTTTTTGTATAAGAACGAGCCGTTGAGAGGAATGAAGGTCTACTTCTATATAAAAAGAATTTTACACAAACTATATTGAGAGTACTAATATCTTACAGACTACAAGCTTAAAGTTTCATTATTCAATTGAATAAAGAATAATATAGAAAAGAGAGATAACAAAAACTAATATCACAAAAAGCATATGTAGAGCCGAGAGTAATGTTGGAACTAGAAAAGTGGAGAAGGGAGATAGACTACACTCACAGCAGCGCACATATAAATGTTTAAATCGATTTTGTTATTATTTAAAGCTTCAATACAATTTTAGTGCGGTTATATTTATTTATATTACAAAGAAGATCGCTAAGGTGTTAAGTAAGTATTACTGTTCAATCTTCTAATGAAAAACACTCAGTAATATCAATCATTGACCTAAAAGCAAATTTGACGTTCCCTTGCTAAAGACCCTTACTCACATCTCTACCTAGATTGTCGTTGATAGTAAGTGCAGATTCGCGTCTCAGAAATCCTATTACAGACACAGTATTTTTATGACCTTAGAAGCATCACGTAGCCATGCTATACTCTCTTCATGTCTTTCTCATATACGATATTTACATTGAGCGTGGTCAGCTTTTCTCTCTCCTGTATGTAAATATCTTTGTTAGAAATACTGGTAGTAAGAAATTATTGGTGGTTTTTCATTGTAGTTAATGAAATGAAGGAAACTTTAGTATGGTTCACATACCATAATAAATTAAACATCGCAACCTAGAGTGTTTTTTTTATAATGGGGATTTATGGTTTTGCATATTTTTTTTTGTCTGAGAGAGGAATACTATACAACCAAACTAAAAAGAGGAAAAGATAAACTATCAATAAATTTATTCTATTTTCCGTATAATTATGTTATTCACGTGGGTACTTCTATCTTACGCATTTTATATTGTCTATTAATTATCACTATCATATTAATTACTATCTCTTTGTTAGTCGTTTTTCTTATCTTTTAATTATCTGTTCTCAAACTCGCTCCCTCCGACATTATTATTATTAATATTATTATATTATCGGCGTTCTCATTTTCTTCAACACCGATATCGTCCGGGATGTCGCCTTCGTTCTCTTCGCCCGAGCAACCGAATCCACGACGGCGGGGGCGTCGGCGACAGAGAGGCGATTTTTTGTCGGCGAAGATAAATTTTCGCAGTTCATGGATGTATTCTCGCAACCACAAAAGGTCGGACGCGGATTTTTCCACGAGAATGTTTAGCCCTCCGCGGTTTATTATGTGGACGCGCTCTTCAACGCCCCGCGACGTCGATTCCAGCGCGAAATTGCCCCATATCTTGATCAAATTGAGGGCCGTAAGCAGTTCCCGGCACTCCTCATTTTGTTTTTTACTAACTGCTAAATCCTTTTCAATAACGTCTAAATAAGCCCTTTTTTCTCTCGCTATTATTAATCGAACTTTATTGCCGCGCGTGTCTCAATCTTGTCTCCCTCTCTCATCTCGTCCTCTCTCCCCTCTATATAGATATTATAATATATATATGCGCCTAGTGGGGGTATACTACTATACCCCTTAGAGCGTCGTGTTTATTCATTACCATTTTTAAGGAAATAGGTAAGTATGAGAGTCTCTATAGGCCGATAGTCGTTTACCCATTTATACTTCGTCGAACACGCGGATCAAAATGGACTCGATCTGAGCGTCGCAATTATGGCCTACGATTTTTCGAGCTAGATATACTCTCATATAATATAAACTCAGTAAAAACGTACGAGTTGTTCTTCGGAATATAACGTACGACCCGCTCAGCTGAGGTCGAGTTTCCGGGCATTATACGATAAACTCGTTTTGAAAAATAGTTCCACATTGCACTAACTTTATCCCTGATGGGGAAAGCCACCGCGATAGCAGGTTAGGCCATGCCCCTCATGTGTTTTTTTATCGCCGGCTGTTTAAATAACGCCCGCCACGTCATTCGCAATAAAGTTAATGCCCCAGAGCTCAGGGTGCCGCCGGTCTTTTCGCGCGATACTATATTTTAAATAAACAGCTGAGCACGTAATGAATAAATAATATATACAGGAGAAACACAGAGCACAGATTTAGGTGAGACTCAACTTAGTGGACAGAGAGATTGGTTCCAGAGCATAAATTTATTTTCGCTCAGAGGCCGAGTGAAATTACGTCCTTTTCCCACCACATCTTTCTAAATCAATATACAAGCCACCAGAAGAAGCCAGACTAATGTTTGCGAGATTGAGAGGGTAGATTACGGAAATTAATGCTGAGTGCGTACCTTTTCTCGCACTTATTTTTTTGAGCCAGCGTTGCATAAAAGAATAATACTAATACAACATTCGAGTCTAGAATACTATCAGCATATGTGTCGAATCATAAATCAAATTTTTAAAATTCTGCTATTTACTCTCGAGAGACTCGACCATCGACATCCGAGATTTTATCAAATCCGTCGTTTTCGAAAACGACGCGAGCAGTTTTCGCGCCAAATAAGCGAAAAGATGCTTTTTATTTTCAATAACGCGGTTCGAATCCTCGAAGAAAAATGAAAAAATTTCTCCGAAACTTTTTCTTTCTTCTAGAAAATCCTTCAATGTTTTACGAACGCCCTCTTCGAAAAGGTGCGGGAACGTTCGAGCGTAATTTATCAAAAAATTCGACGTCGCGTTTTCGATATCGACCTTCGAAGGAGTTCTGAAATCCAAAATGGCGTTTTCTTCGTCGTCGTAGGCAAATTCGTGTTCTACTCGCGTTACGTCATCGTCGTCGATACCGAGCTGGTTCGAAGGGGGTTTAGGTAGTCTAGCGCGTGAAGAGGGAAAGGATTCGCGATTTTTGATAAAATTTCTCACCGACTCTCGAAACGGCTCTCGGTCAAAACTGCTACTACTACCACCGCTACCACTTGCTATTTTTTCACCTATAGTCTTAGGAGAAGGAAATCCCGTAATCGTCTCCCTTTTCGACTCCTCGACGCTAGACCCGCCCTGATATTTTTCCGGAGGGGGTTGTTTCAAACCCG
Organism: Trachelipus rathkii; assembly: GCA_015478945.1. Taxonomy (NCBI): domain Eukaryota; kingdom Metazoa; phylum Arthropoda; class Malacostraca; order Isopoda; family Trachelipodidae; genus Trachelipus; species Trachelipus rathkii. The sequence goes on along the minus strand of JABUQX010033974.1, from coordinate 19,390 downwards.
AGCTCGCTTTATCGTTCGATTTATTTTTCCTACCTAATAAGGGAAACGGAAGAAAAGAAGGGGGAGGGGGAGGAGGTGGCGGAAAATCGACAGAAACTGATTTTCTTCGCGTTCCTTCACCCGAAGGAATTTTCCTTTCGGAAATATTTTCGGCGATGAACCTTCTTCCGCCTCTACTACTACCCCAGCAAACGTCTTCGCTATCGGCGAATTTACCTATTTTACCTTTTTCGAAATTTTTATTTTTAAACCTCTTTTCGGTAGACGGATTCGCCTCGCCGTTAAAACTCGATGAAGCGGCGGCGGTAGCGCGTTTGCCATAGTCGGCGTCCGCTTTATCGATATATTCCGCGTCGCTTTCCTCGGTGGAGAATATCGAAGAGTCGTCATCGCCTAAGATTTTAAAAGATTCTTCGTCGTTTGGTTCTAGCGCGTGCGCCATGCGATTTTATTTCGTTATACGAAAAAGATAATAAATAATAAAAAATAATAAAAAGATTTAGCAACGAATATTTATTACTATAAGGGACTAGAGTGATGAAAAATATAAATACCCTTTTCAATTTTCGAAACGTATTCACGGACGACGGGAATTTCAATACAGAATTATTAAAATTCGAGCGGACGGTATCGTTCGACGACCGAGATTTTGCTGTCGGTAGAAAAAGAAGCGTATTGCGGCAAATGGAAAAAATTCTGCTGGAAATAACGCGACATAACGCGGATATCGAAAGGTGCGCTATCAAAATTCAAGATAGCGTTAAAAAAATCGAAATGAACAACGATGAAATTCGCGGGGCGCTTCGAAATTCGAATATAAACTGGCGATCCTATTTCGGTTCGAGACGTATCAATGGACCTACAACCACGATAACCACCACCACCACCACCGCAGCCGCTGCCGCCGCGCCTCACGGCGACGATGACGATGACGAAGACCATCGCTCGCTCGTAATTCACGGACCCAAAGGTCTGCTATCGACGATTGTTGATCGCAGCAAAGACGATGTAACGAAATAAAATTAAAAGATTATCCGTAATAGTAAACGAAACTAAATCGACCCGGGATTATATATTTAACGAATGTTTTATTGAAAACTAAAAGCCTTTAATAAAAAAAATATCTAGAGTGAAAAAATCGTTCAAATTTCGTACGTAATCTCCTCGGAGCTTTTATTGCCGCGGCGGTGGGTGCAGCGCGAATTTTTTTTCGGCCTCGAAAAATCGGGAAGGAGAACGCGACTCGGCAAAAATTTGTAATCGAGGGGATCGAATAACCCTTTGAGTTTGGGGTTGTTTTTAAAAGCCTTCCTCCTCAAGTAGTGATTTTTTTCTATTATTTTCGCCTCGTGTATCAGTTGGTCGAGGTTCGTGAAGCATGTGATGTCGTAAACGTTTTCAAACGCCGCTCTTTGCAAACCCAATTTCAGCAAAAGATATTTATCTCGCATCGCGCGACGGGACTGCTGCTGCTGCTGCTGCTGCTGCTGACTCGAGGGACTTTCGAGTTGGTCCGTACGTCGCCTTACATGTCGTCGCCTTCGTACGTCTTCGTCGCCGTCGTCTTTTTCTGATCGTCGTCGTGCAAGAAATAATTGTTGTAGGAGCCGATGCAATCGAGGTAGTTGCGAATGTGGGAGCAGATACTGTTGATCGTCGTTAAATTACAAAATTTCTTGACTCGATCTTTGATGCGGGGATCGATGAAACACAAAACAGCTAGAGCCAAATTTTTGGGAGTCTTTTGATCTAAAATGTTGTTCTTCTTAACTACGTTGTACAGCCCGATGGCTCTGTGCGTTTGTCGCGGATCGAAGCCCACCTCGCTCGTGAACTTATGAATCAAGAATTTGGCGTTGTTGACGTTGTTCAGTTTCGACAGTAGCACTCGATCGCCCAAACTAATGACGAAATGACAAAATTTCGTATCGAAATTCATGTCCGTGATGTTAATGGCGTCGAATTCGTTTAATTTGAGAATCGCCGCTTGAATGCACCAGTCCAATTGTACGTTGGGAATTCGAATTCGTTTGAACGTGCTCTGGTTTCTGCATATCTTGAGTTGAAAAATCGTGAGAGCGGTTATCGTTAAATTTTTTTGACGGATCTTGTCGTCGATTTTTCGACACCCCTTGATTATGACGAGGCATTTCTTTATAAGAGCCTCGGTAAATTTTAAGCTGTTGCTTCGCTTCACGAGCATGTATTTCTCCCGGCGAAGTTCGATCGCTCGGAACGTGTTTAAAATCCTTATAATCTCTCCCTCGTAGCCGGCGAATAGGGGGCGTTCGTGGTTAAATTTATCTCTTATAATTTTACTGACGAGGCGATTATCGTCGTCTAATTTGAGTTTTTCGGATATCTGTTTTCTTGTCCTTTCTTCGCCCAAACTTTCGTAATTTATACAGTACGAAAAAGGAAACTCTTTCACCGTGGGAGGAATGGACGAACCGACGTAACAAATATCTTTAATTTTTAAGTCATCTAAATACTTTTCGGGATCATAGATTTGATTTGTCAACACGTTTTTATTTTTCGAATTAAGAATGATCTCTTCCTTCTCGTTCAGTACCCAACAATCGGTTAAATCGATGAACCTTTTCGGATCTTCCATTTTTCTTTTTCCGGGGCGGGAAGAGGCGGAGGCGGCGAACGGTTCATTTTCACTTTTCCTATTCTTTTCCAAATTTAAAACTTTTTTTTTGTTTTTTATGTTCAAAAAATCCATTTTACTAGTCTCTTTGACAACGATTTCCAAGTCTTTTTTAACGTTTGTTTTTCCTCCATCCGCGTCAATATCTACACCGTATTCCTGCAGATATATCGACATTTTCGGTGACGCTTTACAATTATCCTCTTCTGGGCCGTCTTCGTCGTCATTATCACGACCAAATATACTAGCATACGAGTGTGAAGAGGAAGAGGAGAGTTGCGACGGCGACGAGGGACGCTCGGAAAAGTCTGAGGAACCGCTATCAGACATATATAAAGTAGTCGATGACGAAGATAATGATCTGTTCATAATGATTTCCGTGGAATAATTTTGTCTTTGAACACGATTATAATTAAATTTGAAAAGCTAGGGCGAGGGTGGCGATGACGGCGTCGATAAAATAACAGACATTCCTTCTCACGGTTTGTTTTTAATAATTTAAAGATAATTTTTAATAATGGTTTATTTTTAATAATATTTGTTTGTTATCGAATAATAAAAAAGTATATGCGAAATATTATTTTATTTTTTATATAATTCATTATTCGATTTATCCTCATCTTCTTCTTTTATCGTTTACTATTAATTTTAAACACCCCGAAACGCGAGCCGATCCGCTGTCCGTTTGTACGGATGACTTTACGACCGAATAACGGATATTAAAGCGACTCGCCAACGGAGCGATCGCGTCCTGCGTGCGAAGTGAGCCAAACCGCCGAAATTTCATGCCTGCCCGTCCGCCAATATAAATACACGCGGGCTTGCCGCGCGATCGAAGGACGAGCTCGAACCGTTGGTTCAAGAGGGGCGTAGCGACGCTGCTTCTTTAGAAATATTTTTTGGAGATAAAAATTTTTTTTCTCTCCGATCAAGGACACTTTCACTGTTTTTATAATTCTTTCAAACGATTTTCCTTCTCGATTTTCTTAATCACGTTCCCCTCCTTCTCCTACACATTAGCGTTCGCGACTTTGTTTTTTTTTAAAATGTATTCCTTCATCGCAACGTACATTAGTGGTATGAACGATCGCGTTTTTACACCTAAATATAGTATGATAGACAGCACGATTATCAGGATTATGCAATCAAACACGTTTCTCGTCGTCGGTCCCAAAATATCCCTCCCCATTATGTTACTAACGATACGTTTCAAATCTTCCTCTAAATCCTTTTGATCTATTATCTCTAAAGATGATGGGGGGTGATCGCCTTTTTCGTTTTCCCCGATGATGATCCTAGAGTTATTACCGTCAAACCCGTCATCGTTGTAGGCCTCGTCGTTGACGGGATGATCTCCGTCGGCGTTTTCGGTCTTATTATATTCTGAAAGGATCTTCTCCGTTTGGTCAAAAGCCGCGAGATCCGGGCGTAAGTTTTTCGATAATAGAGGCGAGAAACTATTCGCGAAAAAGAACAAAAAAATTATATATCTAGTTTTATTCGTAAACATTTTTCTAATAGTAAATATTATTTAACGCCGTTTTATAAAAAATATACCAGTGTGTTTAATAATTTAAAATAGATATCGTCGATATGTTTATTAAATGAAGCGATTACATATATTTATATATATTTCTATATTTAGCGTGGCGATCGGAAATAAATAAATAAAAAATATTATTTCTATTTATTTTATGAAGGGCTTTCATCGCTTAAAAATGCTAATATCATATTAATACTTATTGCTTCATTCACCTATCTTCGACCCCAAAGGGATAAAAAACGAAACCGACCCCAAAATGACGGGGCCACAAAAATTGGGAGGCTCTCACTATAGAAACTTGTGGAGGTGGATCGAAGTGTGTAAAGGATTTCAGAAAAACGAGATTAAAATTCAGGGAAGCCTCTTCAAATCGCTAAAATCGGAATTTCTCAGTACGAAGAGAAGCCGCGTAAACGATTTAGGCACCGAAAGAGATTTCCCTCTCAATATAGTTTTATCCGATTACGAGAATAAATTGCCGCCGCAAATAAAAGATGATGCCGAGAATCTACACCTGGCGCTAGATGTTTTTAAGAAAATTAATGCGGATGAAATTGAAGCTTTTCGGCGACATTACTGGGACCAATACGAAAAGTATTCCGAGAGCGCGAAAATCGAGAAAAGGAAAAAGCTTCTAAAAAAACTCTTTCACAGAAAGTTTTTGATGGAGAGAAATAAAACTAGTTCGACGCTCGAAGACGAATTCGTCGTTTTATCGGATATTGTAGAAATTCGCGACGCTTTTAAAAGGTTCGCGAGAAAAAAACGAGAGGTGATCGAGAAACACGAAGCGCTCGACAGAGTCGCTGAAGCCGCAGCCGTCGGGAGAACCGGGTCGGGGATAAAACGCAAACGAAAATTGTTTAAATTGGGAACCGTCGCCGCCGAGAAAAAAGCGAAAGTGACGATAAACGGCGGACAAACGTCGTTACCGTCGTCGTCGCCACAACCGCCGGGAAACGACGAGCCTTCGGCCGCTACCGTCGTCGATGATAACGATCATCGGGCTTCGCTTGAACGTATTAAATTAATCTTAAACGGTATCGAGAAAAAACATAAATATTTGCTGAATTATTTTAACGAAGAAATCCTTCGACGCAATCGTACAGTTGAAACGGGGTTGGGTGCCAGATTAAAAAAAATTAAAAATTCGAGCGAGGAAACGATAGCGCAAAATCGGAGTTGCCGGGAGACGCGTAAGCGAGACGCGATAGAAATCGGGGACTTGGCGCAAAAAATACGAGGCAAAATAAAACATTTCTCTCTCGCGAAAAAATCTTCGAATCCCTAAGAACCCGCGAGAAAAAAAAATTAGGAGAGTTCTAATAGATTGAAATTGAATTATTTCGTTAGTGAGTATATTGTAAATAATGAAAAAGATATAAGATTAATAAATATATTATTTAATAAATATATTGATATATCGAATCTTTCGCGGCGTGTACTGAGAACTAAGATTACGATTTATTCGCTTTACTTACCTTCGTCGGATGGATCCAGAATGCGATACTTCGATATGGTCGCGGGCCTCGGAAAGGTGTTTGGAACGCATCGAGGATCTTAAAAAACAGGCAGTCATAATAGAGTTAATTATTAGGAACGGCCTTAAGGAAGTCGACGACCGATACGCTAAAATTCAGGACAACCTCGACCGCCTCGAAACCAGAAATGGACAGATAAATGCGCGCAACGACGAAATCGCGGCAAGACTAAAGAGCGTGAAAGAAACTTTGATCGATTACGACGAAAAAAGTTTTGGCGATGCGGCGAGTCAACAAATGAAGAGGTTAAAAGAAAAAATTAAAAAAATGAAGGAGAAGACGAAATTAAAGAAATTAAAGAAGAAAGCTTTATCGCATCGCTCTTAGAATAAAAAATGCGTTCTACTTATTCTCTTTTTTTATATTTTTTCCTTTAGGCGAGCGTATTTTTCTTTGTTCTCTTTTTTATATTTAAACAAGCAACGATGCTACGCATCTCTTGCTCCTAGCGGAGCAAGCTTGTTCGCTAAGCGCGGGCAAGCCCGCGCATTGGCACCTAGACAATTTAAACATCTGTTTTTTTGGTCGTAAAGACCACCGCACAAAGTGGAGACAAAGTCGGCTCGCGAAAATGGCATGTTTAAAATTAATAGGATATAGATAAATAAAATGGTTAAAAAAAATTGCGTTCATTTTTTATCGCATACTCCTTCTATATGTTCCGTAAAGGAGTGATTAATCTAACACGTAGAACGTAGGTTTACCTCGAAGAAAACTCCCTTAAGGAATGAAAAATTAATTTTTTTTCATATCCCGTCCCATGAGATTTTTTAAGTTAATTTTCAAAGTGTTCCTTAGAAGTCCCGACACCCCGGAAAGAAACGAGGGTTGTCTAAGCACCCTACAGCTGCTTAGTTTTTCGATGTCCGAAGCCACTTCGAAAACTGATCGAGGGATCAAGAAAAGCGACCGAGGTTCGATCTATCACTTCCTTACGACACGCTTAACTTTACGGGGCTACGCGAAGTCCTAGATTCCCTAATTATTTTTTTGATTTCCCTCGTAAAAAAAATTCCCTTAAGGAACAAAAAAAATTACTTTTACCCATTTCCCAAAAATTAAAAAGTGACGTTATTTCGTGGCACGATCGGAGAGTAAGGGGGACCATAGAGATTGTTGACGTTAACTTTCCAAGTGTTCCTTAGATGGCCCGGCACCCTCAACCAGGAAAATAAATAGGAACGTTTTAGAACCCTACAGCTGCCTTTAATTTTTCGATACCCGAAGGCGCTTCAAAAACTGATCGACAGATCTTGATAGGCGACCGTACAGAAATACTTCCGTTACTGCCGAAACAGCGCTTGAACCTATACGGGGAGCTATGCACGAAGTCCTAGTCCCGTAATTATTTTTATGGAGTTTACCCTCGACAGTAAATAACTCCCTTAAGTGAAAGGAAAAAATTTATTTTTCCCCATTTCTCGAGAAGCAAAACGTAATGTTTTTTTTTAGTCGCACGATCGGAGCTTAAGGGGGGAGAGACCCATAAAACGATATGACATTGCCGAATTTTCCGAATTTGAATCAATTGACAATGTTAAATGCGATGTCGAAGGAGAAACAAAATTTATTTTTTATAACCCACATTCTTTTTTTAAGTGTTTAAACACATTTCGAGATCTAAAGCACGAAACATTTCATTTTATTGATAACCATGATTTTAAAAAAAATTTACACAAGGCTGTTGTGGGCATATTGAAAAGGTAAATTGTGTAAAGATTTGCTAACTCTCTCTCGAAATTTATATATATATTATAATATATTATATATATATTTATATATATATATAGATTTATATATATATATATATATGATAATTATATATTAAAATATATATATATATTATATATATAATATATTATATATATATATAGTAGTATATATATAATATATATACTTATATATATAATATTATATAGATATCTATATATATATAATTACTATGTATATATATATTATATTATATATATATATATTCACTTTTTAAAACGGTCGTATTAAAACTAGCGTTTGAATAACTTTCTCTTATTAAGATAATAAATTGAAATTAAAGTAATAAAATTAATAGTACATATGAACAGATAAAAACAATTTTTAGATAACACCCACTAATCGTATAAAAAATAAATCAAGAATTTTTTAAACAAATTTAAAGTTGTTGCGTACGTTTCAATATAAAGTACAAGTGAATTATCGCGATTGCTCAATCCTTAATCCCTTCTTCCGGTGACCAAAGAACTCGTATTAAATTTCTTCTTAGATTGTTACAACGAAATAGGTCAAAATTCAATCCGCGAACACTTTTTTTTAAAGCTTTGAATACGAGAGGCATTCCTAATCTATTGTCTCGTACATTGCTCGTTCATTTGTCCTTTTTTCAGTCTGACGGACGTGATTCAGCGATATGACGTGGCGAATGCCGGATGATAATATTTTCTGAGGCCTGAACGCACGCACGCACGCACGCTCGCACGTAGGAATCGGTTGTTTGAAAAGGGGGCGTGAAAAGAGTAGCAGTTTGGGGCGGGTTGTTGGTGGGAGGTGGTCGGGCGTGTAATTTCTTTACCCATTAGCGTTATTTGAGCGCATACAGCAGTACCTGCAGCAATGCGGATAGGGTAAATAGTGATGGGGCTAAAAAATGGGTGGCGCTAAAATGCGGGGGAACCAATTGCACGCGAAGTATTTTTGCAAGCTCAGCGCTGTGGGCGGGATAACACCCGCGGCTGGGTATATATAAGAACTCGGACTTCGAAAAATTATTCGTTCTCTCCGATGTGAGAAGGAAAAAAGATAAACACCGCTTTTAGTTCGAATATTGTATTTTTGTAATATATCACACAGGTTCGCATTTTAAGAATATGCCTTCAAAACCCGACGAAGAAATTTTGAGTGCGAGATTAACCAAACATTCAGTGACGGCGAGTGTTGATTCTTGGTGCGCCGAAGATATCGAGCCCAGTTTCGGACTAAAAATTAAATTTAGAAAAATCGAAAATGGGAATAATGCCGAGAGACAAAAAAGATTTGAGTATAATATTGAAGCGCCTAAATCCCCTTCCCCCTCTTCCTCAAGTGTTGAAATTATGGGAAAGAATACGAATCGTAAAAGGAAAAATCACCAAGAGCTTATCGAAGATGGGGTCTCAACCCCGGGAAAATCGGTTAAAAAATCCAAAAAACGGCAAAGGAAAGATCGATCAAAACGAAAAAAAGGAAAAGACATTCTTCACCAACCTAAAAATGTTTTAGAAGAAAAAAAGGAAATGCCCCTCCTCCCCTTAAAAAATCCGCCGTGGCCACTGCCTTTCAAGAAAAGGAAAAGACATCTTCTTCTACTTCAACAGGAGGTTGATGGCGACGATGCTATTCTCTTAGCATTCAACAAATCCGGTAAGAAAATTTAATTTGTTTATTTCTTTTTTATTTTGAAAAAAATGTAATTTCTAACTTTTTTCTTTACGAACGAAGTTAATTTAGTTTTTCTCAATGCAGGTAATTGGCATCCTGGATTTAGCAGTCGAAATGGAATCGACGTCCCGCCACCGAATACCTACCGCCGACTATCGCTTTCGAGTGACCATGCCGGCGGGTCAGCGGTAGGCGGCGGCAGTAAGTAGATGCTCATGAAACAAAAGGTGACGATGAAATCGAAGAAGTTGCAGTAGACAGATCTTTCGAATGGAATGCGAAAGACTACATTGGCGGATGTAAGTTTTTTTATTAAAGATCGAATGATGATTGAAAAAGATGAAATATAACGCGGGATTTTTCTAAACTATTCTATTTAAAAAATTTAATTATTTGTGTATTTTGGCAATATCAACAACGAAAAATTATTCTACCTCGATAATAATAATAATAATCAATATAATAATAATAATAATTAATAATAATCAATAATAAGATAGATAAGATAATAATAATAATAATAATAATAATAAAATAATAATAATATAATGAATAATAATAATAATAATAATAACAAATAAATAATATATAATAATAATAATAATGAAATAATAATAATAATAATAATAATAATAATAATAATAATAGTGCTGTTTTAACATAATAATGATAATAAGCAACAATAATAATAATAGTAATAATAATAATAATAATAATAATAATAATAATAATAATAATAATAATAATAATAATAATATTAATAATAATAATATTAATAATAATAATATTAATAATTATATAAAAAATATTTCAGACGCTGGATTGGATTTGAGAATACCCCGAAAGAAATCGAGTCCCTTTTGGGAAAACGAGAGTTTTTCGAAATATTTGAAGGGATTGGAGAAAAATACAATTTTCGATCCGGATTTACATCGTTTTCCACGGGAAGTGCCTAAAAAACACTCCGCTTTCTCGGGTTTGTTCGACGAAACACGTATGCAGCAACAACAAGAATACTATCGTAATCGTGATCAAATAAGTACGACGAGTAGGAATCACAATCAATTCGTTTTGGTCAGCGGAGCGGTCGAGAAGTGTATGGCTAACCCCGTTAGATGTGGTGAGTGTATATCTACCAAACTCGTTTTCTGATAACCTATTATAATCTCGATAATTACCCTTTTTATTTTAAATAAATCACGCATTTTTTTTAAAAAATAATACATTGAATTTTCACTTTTCAGATTTGGGAATGCGTACGCGACATCTCGATGAAAACGAAGGTTTTAAAAGGCCTTGGCCGCGGGACCCAAATTTCAACTACGAATCCCAGCCGATTGAAAATTTAAATACCTTAGAAGACCATAGGTTGTTTAATTCGGGAGCGAATTTTATTCAAGAACATACTAAGAAACAGCAGCATCAACAACAACAACAACAAATAAATAACGAGCAAACGCTCGACGCCAGATTTTTCAAAAGTTATAATCAGCAGCAGTTGCAGCAGTCACTACAACCTTGTCTTTTTGTTCCCGAATACAACCAGCAACAACAGATAAGTCAACCGTGTCTCTTTTATAAAGAAGGTACGAGCAACCTAGGAAGATCCGAATACCTTCAGCAGCAAAATCCTCGACAACCGCATTTGTTCACTCGCGAAGAAACGAACTTTTTAGAAATTACCCAACACCATCAACAGCAGCCGCAGCCACGATATTTTGTTTCGGAATGTACACAGCAGCAGCAGCAGCAGCAGCAGCAGCAGCAGCAGCAGCAGCAGCAACCATTACCGAGTCTTTTTATTAACGTGGATGAAACACCAACAATTGCGGTTCCAGAAAACACTCAGCCGAGGGGCGACTATTTTCACCAGGGGGAATACGGCCCAAGATTACCAGAATGCGCACAAGACCAGGAGCCTCAACAAACGCATTTTTTACTTCGAGAAAGAACAAACGCCGTAGGGACGCAAGATAGTTTGTCGACTCCTGAAAAGAATAACGATAGTTTCAATATAGATGATCTTTTGCAAGATTCGAGAGTCACGGCCGCCGTCAATACAACTGGGCGAACGAACGAATCGAACGTTGGTCGACTCACTCCGGTGTTAGACGGCGCTCCACCAAATTATGAATCGGACGATTGCCTATCGGAGTCGCGATTAGTAATAAAAGAAGAAGACGAACCCCAGTCTTCTGGAGAAACTAATTTCGTGGGCGGTACAACTTCGCAGCCAACGAGAGAGAGCGGATACTCCGAAAAGGAAACGGTTAGCTGTAAACGCCACGACACCGCCGCTGATGCTCAAGCGACGAATCCCCATTGCGATCCCCTTTCTGTGTCCTTAACGAACCCCGATTATGAAAATTTAGATAATGATATTCAGGACATAAAAGATTTAATTCACATTCCCAAAGTCGTTTCTCCTCTTCCACCCTCTCCTAATCCTCTTCCTCCCCCTACTTTCGAAACCTCCTCCTCTACCGGAATTTTGGTGAAGGAGACGGTGATGTGTCAGAACACCGAAGTGACAATACAATATTCATCCTCGCACGCAACTAACATCAACAACGCCTCCTCGCAGGCGAGTTCTTTGATATCCAAAATCGTCGATGATATTGAAAATAATGTCGCCAATGATGAGACGCTCGCGCAAATGAAAAAGGTCATGGGCGAAATGTATAGCAACGTCAACCAGAGAATGAATAACGAGATTAAAATCCCTTTCGCGAATACTCATCTACCTTTCGAAATCGAAAAATACTTCGCCGAAAAACCATACACCGGATGCTGCGGGGATGAGCTCAACTCCGATTTCTTGGATTTTCTAGTAGAGGTTGCCTTCAGCAGATTCCTAAAAACGTCAAATTTTCTCAGAAAATCGATACGGAGGGCGGGGAAAACTCCGACCTGGCACAGGTTAATCCTCGAGGGATTGGGGCGCTGTATTCGGCATGACGAAAAAATAGGCAAATTGGTATTCGACCCGTCTTTTATTTCGCGAGGTTCGAGAGATAAGCGCTTGTTTATTGTTAATTTTTTGGGGGACGGAAATATTTTCCCAGCATTTAGTCTAATGAAAGAAGCCAACCCCGAAAAGTTTAAATATAGGATTTTTGGCGAGGTTTACATGAATTACCTTTTTACGAGAAGGTCCAAGAAATCCGATAAGAAAATTCAAAAACATTTGGATGCGGAAATTTTTAAAATTTTCAACACGTATTTTGTTAATTGAAAAGGTCAAACCTTATTCACGTTCAATTATTGGTAAAATATTCAATATGTATTTTGTCAATTGAAAACGCGAAACTTTATTAATGTTCGATTTTTATAAGTATAAATATATATATATATATATATATATATATATATATATATATATATATATATATATATATATATATATATATATATATATGTATATTTTGTTATTTTATATATATATATATATATATATATTATATATATTAGTATATATATATATATATTATATATATATTATTTGTGTGGTGTCGCTTGTACCGATATGGGTAAATAAAAATATATAGAGTAATAACTTTATTTTAATCATCCCAAATTGCTAAAAGTACGTAAAATTTAAAATAAGGTGATGGCACGATGAGTAACGAAAATCACAGAAACATTTCATCGCTTCTACAATATCGAATATATTCTGCAAAAAACTCTTTTAACAATTTGCTAGATTCCTGCATCGAGGATGTCGAGAGAAAAGCGGAACACTTGGAAAGAAAAAGAATGATCTTGTCGAAATTTAGAGAAAGGATATCGCGCGATGAAACGCTAGGACTTCTTTTCAAAGATCAGTCCCTTTTACACCAGAGGGAATCAATGTTGCACTTTAATTTTTATTTTCTATATTTTAAATCCGCAATCGGTGTGATGGCGAGCAAAGTCATTAAACACACTTCAGAGAGGAACCTTCCAGAGCTTCGACGGGATCTGGATACCATTTACTTACAGAGTCACTTTGTTGTTTGCCTTACTAAGTGGCTTTTAAACGAATATTACGTAAGGTTTCCCGATAACGATATCGAGATCTTGGAAAATAAGTGCATTGTGGCGGAGCGCTATATGATCTTCGCGCGAGTCGCATTCACAAAAATAAGGCCACTCCTGTTAGACGCGACAGCCGCTGAGGATGGTTCCTTTTTCGAAAATGTAAATAGAGAAATCCTATCTTTATTAGCCAAGCGAGGTATCTTCAATCGCGAGGAATACCGCGATGGGAACGAATCAGCAGAAATTTTAGCTGCCAAAACCTACTTGAGGGAGCATATTTACAAACACGATATCTATTATAATGTTCTCGTCCCCTGCCTCCTCTCGCCGCTCTTCTTTTTCTTCCTCTTCCCCCCTCGGCTGTTCCGCATCGTAAAACACGCCGCTGAGAAACGAATTGTCCTTTTCCACCGTTGAAGATTTCCTTCGCTGCGACGAAGGAGCCAAAGGTTCATTTTTATAATAGATATCGTGTTTGTAAATATGCTCCCTCAAGTAGGTTTTGGCAGCTAAAATTTCTGCTGATTCGTTCCCATCGCGGTATTCCTCGCGATTGAAGATACCTCGCTTGGCTAATAAAGATAGGATTTCTCTATTTACATTTTCGAAAAAGGAACCATCCTCAGCGGCTGTCGCGTCTAACAGGAGTGGCCTTATTTTTGTGAATGCGACTCGCGCGAAGATCATATAGCGCTCCGCCACAATGCACTTATTTTCCAAGATCTCGATATCGTTATCGGGAAACCTTACGTAATATTCGTTTAAAAGCCACTTAGTAAGGCAAACAACAAAGTGACTCTGTAAGTAAATGGTATCCAGATCCCGTCGAAGCTCTGGAAGGTTCCTCTCTGAAGCGTGTTTAATGACTTTGCTCGCCATCACACCGATTGCGGATTTAAAATATAGAAAATAAAAATTAAAGTGCAACATTGATTCCCTCTGGTGTAAAAGGGACTGATCTTTGAAAAGAAGTCCTAGCGTTTCATCGCGCGATATCCTTTCTCTAAATTTCGACAAGATCATTCTTTTTCTTTCCAAGTGTTCCGCTTTTCTCTCGACATCCTCGATGCAGGAATCTAGCAAATTGTTAAAAGAGTTTTTTGCAGAATATATTCGATATTGTAGAAGCGATGAAATGTTTCTGTGATTTTCGTTACTCATCGTGCCATCACCCTTATTTTAAATTTTACGTACTTTTAGCAATTTGGGATGATTAAAATAAAGTTATTACTCTATATATTTTTATTTATTTAGACCCATCCCATGGGTACACAAGCGACACACACATTATTATAAATTATATATATAATTAATATTATAGCTGCTATATATAGTATATATATATATATATATATATTCATAGTATATATATATATGATTAGTATATATATTAGTAATATATATATATATTATATATATATATATTACTATATATATATATAATATATATATATATATTATACTTAATAAAATCGAACATTAATAAAGTTTCGCGTTTTCAATTGACAAAATACATATTGAATATTTTACCAATAATTGAACGTGAATAAGGTTTGACCTTTTCAATTAACAAAATACGTGTTGAAAATTTTAAAAATTTCCGCATCCAAATGTTTTTGAATTTTCTTATCGGATTTCTTGGACCTTCTCGTAAAAAGGTAATTCATGTAAACCTCGCCAAAAATCCTATATTTAAACTTTTCGGGGTTGGCTTCTTTCATTAGACTAAATGCTGGGAAAATATTTCCGTCCCCCAAAAAATTAACAATAAACAAGCGCTTATCTCTCGAACCTCGCGAAATAAAAGACGGGTCGAATACCAATTTGCCTATTTTTTCGTCATGCCGAATACAGCGCCCCAATCCCTCGAGGATTAACCTGTGCCAGGTCGGAGTTTTCCCCGCCCTCCGTATCGATTTTCTGAGAAAATTTGACGTTTTTAGGAATCTGCTGAAGGCAACCTCTACTAGAAAATCCAAGAAATCGGAGTTGAGCTCATCCCCGCAGCATCCGGTGTATGGTTTTTCGGCGAAGTATTTTTCGATTTCGAAAGGTAGATGAGTATTCGCGAAAGGGATTTTAATCTCGTTATTCATTCTCTGGTTGACGTTGCTATACATTTCGCCCATGACCTTTTTCATTTGCGCGAGCGTCTCATCATTGGCGACATTATTTTCAATATCATCGACGATTTTGGATATCAAAGAACTCGCCTGCGAGGAGGCGTTGTTGATGTTAGTTGCGTGCGAGGATGAATATTGTATTGTCACTTCGGTGTTCTGACACATCACCGTCTCCTTCACCAAAATTCCGGTAGAGGAGGAGGTTTCGAAAGTAGGGGGAGGAAGAGGATTAGGAGAGGGTGGAAGAGGAGAAACGACTTTGGGAATGTGAATTAAATCTTTTATGTCCTGAATATCATTATCTAAATTTTCATAATCGGGGTTCGTTAAGGACACAGAAAGGGGATCGCAATGGGGATTCGTCGCTTGAGCATCAGCGGCGGTGTCGTGGCGTTTACAGCTAACCGTTTCCTTTTCGGAGTATCCGCTCTCTCTCGTTGGCTGCGAAGTTGTACCGCCCACGAAATTAGTTTCTCCAGAAGACTGGGGTTCGTCTTCTTCTTTTATTACTAATCGCGACTCCGATAGGCAATCGTCCGATTCATAATTTGGTGGAGCGCCGTCTAACACCGGAGTGAGTCGACCAACGTTCGATTCGTTCGTTCGCCCAGTTGTATCGACGGCGGCCGTGACTCTCGAATCTTGCAAAAGATCATCTATATTGAAACTATCGTTATTCTTTTCAGGAGTCGACAAACTATCTTGCGTCCCTACGGCGTTTGTTCTTTCTCGAAGTAAAAAATGCGTTTGTTGAGGCTCCTGGTCTTGTGCGCATTCTGGTAATCTTGGGCCGTATTCCCCCTGGTGAAAATAGTCGCCCCTCGGCTGAGTGTTTTCGGGAACCGCAGTTGTTGGTTTTTCATCCTCGTTAATAAAAAGACTCGGTAATGGTTGCTGCTGCTGTGTACATTCCGAAACAAAATATCGTGGCTGCGGCTGCTGTTGATGGTGTTGGGTAATTTCTAAAAAGTTCGTTTCTTCGCGAGTGAACAAATGCGGTTGTCGAGGATTTTGCTGCTGAAGGTATTCGGATCTTCCTAGGTTGCTCGTACCTTCTTGATAAAAGAGACACGGTTGACTTATCTGTTGTTGCTGGTTGTATTCGGGAACAAAAAGACACGGTTGTAGTGACTGCTGCAACTGCTGCTGATTATAACTTTTGAAAAATCCGGCGTCGAGCGTTTGCTCGTTATTTATTTGTTGTTGTTGTTGTTGATGCTGCTGTTTCTTAGTATGTTCTTGAATAAAATTCGCTCCCGAATTAAACAACCTATGGTCTTCTAAGGTATTTAAATTTTCAATCGGCTGGGATTCGTAGTTGAAATTTGGGTCCCGCGGCCAAGGCCTTTTAAAACCTTCGTTTTCATCGAGATGTCGCGTACGCATTCCCAAATCTGAAAAGTGAAAATTCAATGTATTATTTTTTTAAAAAAATGCGTGATTTATTTAAAATAAAAAGGGTAATTATCGAGATTATAATAGGTTATCAGAAAACGAGTTTGGTAGATATACACTCACCACATCTAACGGGGTTAGCCATACACTTCTCGACCGCTCCGCTGACCAAAACGAATTGATTGTGATTCCTACTCGTCGTACTTATTTGATCACGATTACGATAGTATTCTTGTTGTTGCTCATACGTTTCGTCGAACAAACCCGATATATTCTAGCACTGCCCGGTGGAAAAACAGTAAATCGGATCAAAATTGTATTTTCTCAATCCCTTTCAAAATGTGCATGTATCTTCCCTGCAGAGAGAGATTCCCTTTCGTTGTATTCTCAAATCAATCGCGAGCGTGCTGAAATTATTTTTTATATTTATTATATATATTTATTGATAATATTATTTATATTAATATTATAGTTATTATTATTATATGTTATATTATTATTATTATTAATATATTATTATTATATTAGTATTATTATATATTATTATTTTATTATATTATATTATTATTATTTATTATTATTATTATTATTAATATTATTATTACTTATTATTATTATTATTATTACTATTTTAATATTATAGAGTTAGAATTTTTCGTTGTTGATATTGCCAAAATACACAAATAATAAATGTTTTATAAATATGAATATTTAGAAAAAGACTCCGCTTTATATCTTTTCCATCTTGTCTAATCATCATCTGATTCGTTATATAAATAAACGCTTTACATTCCTCCAACATGTTAGTCTTTCTCATTTCTTTGGATTCGAAAGACTGCTACTGCAAACTTTTTTTTTCGAAAATTTTTTTTTCCTTTGTATTTTTTTACCCTTTCACCTTTTGTTTTACTAAACTACTGCCGCCGCTACCGCCGCCGCCGATGGTTCACTCGAAACGATAGTTCGGCGGTAGGTATTCGGCGGCGGGACGTCGATTCCATTTCGACTGCTAAATCCAGGATGCCAATTACCTGCATTGAGAAAAACTAAATTAACTTCGTTCGTAAAGAAAAAAGTTAGAAATTACATTTTTTTCAAAATAAAAAAGAAATAAACAAATTAAATTTTCTTACCGGATTTGTTGAATGCTAAGAGAATAGCATCGTCGCCATCAACCTCCTGTTGAAGAAGAAGAAGATGTCTTTTCCTTTTCTTGAAAGGCAGTGGCCACGGCGGATTTTTTAAGGGGAGGAGCGGCATTTCCTTTTTTTCTTCTAAAACATTTTTAGGTTGGTGAAGAATGTCTTTTCCTTTTTTTCGTTTTGATCGATCTTTCCTTTGCCGTTTTTTGGATTTTTTAACCGATTTTCCCGAGGTTGAGACCCCATCTTCGATAAGCTCTTGGTGATTTTTCCTTTTACGATTCGTATTCTTTCCCATAATTTCAACACTTGAGGAAGAGGGGGAAGGGGATTTAGGCGCTTCAATATTATACTCAAATCTTTTTTGTCTCTCGGCATTATTCCCATTTTCGATTTTTCTAAATTTAATTTTTAGTCCGAAACTGGGCTCGATATCTTCGGCGCACCAAGAATCAACACTCGCCGTCACTGAATGTTTGGTTAATCTCGTACTCAAAATTTCTTCGTCGGGTTTTGAAGGCATATTCTTAAAATGCGAACCTGTGTGATATATTACAAAAATACAATATTCGAACTAAATGCGGTGTGTATCTTTTTTCCTTCTCACATCGGAGAGAACGAATAATTTTTCGAAGTCCGAGTTCTTATATATACCCAGCCGCGGGTGTTATCCCGCCCACAGCGCTGAGCTTGCAAAAATACTTCGCGTGCAATTGGTTCCCCCGCATTTTAGCGCCACCCATTTTTTAGCCCCATCACTATTTACCCTATCCGCATTGTTGCAGGTACTGCTGTATGCGCTCAAATGACGCTTATGGGTAAAGAAATTACACGCCCGACCACCTCCCACCAACAACCCGCCACAAACTACTACTCTTTTAACGCCCCCTTTTCAAACAACCGATTCCTACGTGCGAGCTTGCGTGCGTGCGTGCGTTCAGGCCTCAGAAAATATTATCATCCGGCATTCGCCACGTCATATCGCTGAATCACGTCCGTCAGACTGAAAAAAGGACGAATGAACGAGCAATGTACGAGACAATAGATTAGGAATGCCTCTCGTATTCAAAGCTTTAAAAAAAAGTGTTCGCGGATTGAATTTTGACCTATTTCGTTGTAACAATCTAAGAAGAAATTTTATACGAGTTCTTTGGTCACCGGAAGAAGGATTAAGGATGAGCAATCGCATTAATCATCTTCGTCTTTATATTGAACGTAGAAAACTTTAATTGTTAAAAAATTTTGATGTTATTTTTATACGATTAGTTGTGTTATCAAAATTATTTTTATCTTTAACTATTATGTATTCTTAATTTCAAATTTTTAATATTGAGAATTTATCAACGAAGGTAATCGCCGTTTAAAAAAAATGATATATATATATAATATATATAATATATATAATATATATATATATTATAGATATAATATATATATATAAATTATATATAATATAATATATATATATATATAAATATAATAAATATATATATATATATATATATTATATATATATAATATATATATATTTATATATATATTTATTATTTATATTATTTTTT